>AYEL01084002.1:0-133247 GCA_000484575.1 Olivierus martensii
CAAAGTTGAATCCATTTTATTATTTTATCTTGTGTATGATTTACAGTAAATTTAATTTTTTATTTATAAAAATAATGATCAATTAATATTAATTGTTAATTAGGTATTTTTGAATGAACTGAAGTAAAAAATACTATAATTCGATTTTGGTTACAGTCTGAGATTGTAATATGTTATGCCAATTTGAAACTGTTTCAAAATTTTGAGGGTCCTTTCTTTATTTTATAAAGACAGACAAGTGATACTGTATCTATCTTTCTAAAAGTTGCTTATGAAAACTTAAGAAATTTTTTTAATGACGAAAACCTCAATTCTAATACAGGATTGTTTACAATTATCAATATTGTATACAGGGTGATTCAAAATTCTTGAGTCAAATTTTAAAAAATGATAGAACAAGCAATTTTCGTCATACCATGCATTGTCGTAACTAAAGCGGTGAAGCGCTAGAAGAGCTTTCTAGACATGAAAGACAGATCTCTCAAGTTTGGACTTTTTCCTAAGGGGCCATATGAAAAGCCTCATGTATGACAACCAAATCGATTCCGATGAGGATCTTGTTGCCAGGATTTTCGTTGCCGCTGCCGCTGTGCAAGAAATGCTGGTGTTTTCCTCAATGTAGACCAATCACTACGTTGAAGTTGTGAAGCCTGCATTACTTTTGGCGGTCGCTCTTTTGAGCAGTTTCTGTAATTTCTGTCAATAAAATTTGTTTTGTGTATTCTTCAAATTTTTCATATCTTCTCTATCATTTTTGTGTTTCGTCATTTCATGCCGCAGTAACCACTAATCTCTAGCACTTCACCATTGAGTTACGACAATGCATTGTACGACGAAAATTGCTTGTTTAGGTGTGTTCTATCATCTCTTAAAGTTTGGCCCGAGAGTTTTGAATCACTTTGTATATAAATATTTCCATGAGGATAGTTTATATAAAGATATAATACATTTTTCTAGTATTTATTTGTATAATTATGATATATAGATTCTAAGATAATAACATCATCAAACATTTAATATTTTTTTTTGTTTGAAATAATAGATTATAAATTCAATACTATACTGCACTCTCTAAAACAAAGTTCATGTGATACATTCTTTTTGTATTTTCTTCTAATATACTAAGTGTCAAAATCACATTTTAATGTTATCTGCAATTTTTTGAAGAAACATGCGATAAATTTAAATGATGAAAACTCAGAGTAACTTATCAAATATAAACAACTTATTCTATGTTTTTTATCCTATGCTATTTTGCTTGAATTTGTGCAGAATCATGCAATTATCGTTAGAACTCGCTACTTTTTGTTAGCTATTAATTATTCTATTAATTTACAAAATGGCGGTCGTCACCAAATAAAAAATGGTATCCAGCAGACATATTAAAACGCTTTCTATCTCTAAAATTATTAGTGATACATGGAAGTATTATATACGTTTGAAATATTATCTTTTATCTACAACATTGCTAACCATGAGTATAAGCGTATTAGCGTTACACATATTTTCCATATATCATTAGTAAAAGATCCGTTTTGCCTGCTTAAAAATATAGAATGAGTCTAAAATTATTAAACAGATGGAGAAAAGATTATCTATTAGAAACTTTTAATTTGCAATCAATTCGGTGTTGCAGTTGCATCTGGCAGATTCAGGATCATTTTCTAGTCGACAACTCCAGATTTTTCAAATGATTTATATCATTGATCTCCATTCCTCTAATTGATTTCATTACAAGTGTTGGACAGTTTGGTAAGTACTGACTGTATACTACTATATATTACGTGCATAGATTAGGCTACATAATACAATTAACCAAAAACCTTAAATATATATGATATAACACTGCTACATCAAGCATGTTTCATTCAAAGGATCGGCAATTAATTTATTGTAATTTTCATAGAATGTATTGAAGAAAGCTGAAGGAATACTTGATATAAAATCCAAACTATTATTGAAATTTTTTCCATACATAAAATATGACGAATCACTGAAAAATAAATAAGTTTTGCCTGAAAGGATCTTTATATCACTTTTAAATTAGAATTTCTGATATTGATGTATTTGATGGATAGATCTTTTTTTTTTTGGAATAAATATTTTTTCAAGTTTAAATTTATCGTTACCTCCTATTAGCTTTTTAGTTTATGTCACATATTTTCCAGATTAAAACCATCAAAGCTTTTATGATGATCAATAAAAATAGTCAAAATCCATATTTTTAAATATTATTTAAAAAAAATAATAATATTGTTATTACTTTGACTGTTTACCTGATCGAGAAGTATCTGCAGAGAAGCAGCTGAAGGTAGATTTTGAAATTTTTCAGGGAATATTTTACTTATGAAAGTAATAAAACAACTTTATGAGTTCACTCTGCCATCTTATAGTAATATGGCAACTGATCGAAGTTTTATATATTAAAACTTTTTTTCTTTATTTTAAACAAAAATTTATTTATTATTATTAAACGCATTAGCAATTGTAAGAATTTAGGAAGGATTTATGATGGCAACTAAATTTTGAACGAATTTTTTCGCATAAATATAACATAGCAAGATAAATCTCTTCGATCACATTTCATAAAATGGTATCAGCTATAAGACGTTATTTTTTTATTGAAATTTTCATTGAAAATCTTGAACTACCTCGTTTATTTAATAAGCTAGTTTCATACCAACGAAACATAGCTTGTTTCGAGACTTTACCATGCTAAAGGGAGATTTATCACAATACGTTTGATTTACTTCATTAGAGGGATTTGCTGATAAGGAAACATGAGAATAGCATGCTGATTGTAGGTGATATTGCTATCGATTTGAGTATGGATAGCACTTTTACTTTAAATTTTACGTTATTCACGACGAAGGAGATAAGTACGTGCTTCTTTGTATGCAACATGAGATAAATATTCTGTTTAATGAAGCGAAGGAGAATATTACATTATCGTATTTAATTTAAGATACATTTTTTTTATATTTGTTCATTTATTTCATATAATAAAACTGTTTTTCACTCGCTGGAACTCTGATATTTTGCTAGATCATAAGATTATTAAGATAAACATTTTAAATTTAGAAGTAAATTAATCAGAATAAAATGAATCCAATTAAACTCATTCATGAATTTTTTCTTCTTCTGAAGTAAAGAAATTAATTTCTTTAAATTAATTTTTGTAGATCAGCATAAGAAAACTCATAAAGGCCTAGATTATGATTTAATGGCTAGACGAAATTAAATTTTTTTCTATTTTATCAACAGACTTTAACTGATGATTGTAAGTAGTAATAACTATATTATAGTAAATCTGAATAGAAATATTTATGAGATATTGTTTGATAACTTAATTTTGATAAAAAATTCGTATTGAAGAAAGATTTCTGTAGAAATATTTATCGCATGAAGAAACCTGTTTATAACCTGTAGATAGTATGTTCAAAGAAAAAGGGAAAAATAATCTGAACTATCTAGTGTCACGACGTAGGAAAGACAGCACAATTCATGACACAGAACATTGTTTTGCCTTTTATAGATAAAAAAAGAACATAGACGACCTAATTTCTTAGTCTGACAGTTTTGACCCAACCATTCAATATAATCAGACCGAAATCACAAAATTAACGAAAACATTTCTTTTGAAATTGTTTCTTTATTACTAAGAATGATTCGATCGAAGAACATAGACGACCTAATTTCTTAGTCTGACACTTTTGACCCAACCATTCAATATAATCAGACCGAAATCACAAAAATTAACGAAAACATTTCTTTTGAAATTGTTTCTTTATTACTAAGAATGATTCGATCGTTGTGGATGATTGGATTGCTAATGTCCAGTTTAACGTAAAAATTCCAGTGACAACAATAAAATCGATTTGATAACACTGTTTCTTCCGAATTCTACGTTGGTTCTTGAAACATTGATAGAATCCAAACAAGTAATGCTTCAAATATCTAAAAATTTTTAATTATTTTAATTTCCATCGTGGTCTTATTTATACATTTATATATATATATGCAGAGCCGGCCCAAGGCACGATGCAAGTCGGGGCACCACCGCATGGGGGGGGCACCTTACAAGATTATTTTGCCACTATTGTCTTTCAAAAGTATAAGGGGCGCTATAAAATAACTTTGCAGCAGGTCGTCAACTCACCGCATGGGGGGCACCTTACAAGATTATTTTGCTACTATTGTCTTTCAAAAGTATAAGGGGCGCTATAAAATAACTTTGCAGCAGGTCGTCAACTACCTTAGGGCTGGCTTTGTATACATATAAGAGTTTGGTCAGGAAAAATGAGACTTTTTCACTCAAAAGAGTACTAAGAGGTCACACTGAATGATACGTATAATGCTATACCTTAGATTAGATTTATAAAATTAATCCACACCCCTTAACGGTTTAAAACTGTTAAATGGTTGTGTTGTCTTCAGCAATTTTGTTTTGCCAAATTATTTATAATATTTTTCTTCTTCTTTTTACCCTTCGTCTAACTCTCTTTCTTTCTTCTTCTTCTTCATTTCCTCATCATTTTTTCTTCAATTCCACTTGAGTAGTAAGGCCTGCAGTATATCCAAAAATATCATCCAAAACCATGGCATCTATGAAATATTTCTTATAATTCCATATAATCAATCAAATCAAAATAAAGCAAACTTTTATGGTCAATCACAATTACTGCATTAATTTATCATTAGTTCAATTAATATTTGATATTTCTCTCTCTCCAAATGAGCAAGACATCTGATATGAACAAAACTAACTTTCCAAGTTGTATTTAACAAGCTGCTGGAGCAATCTATCTAAGAATAACAGAAATCGCTTTATTGACTAAAACTATTATTCTGCATTTGAATGAATGGCTTAAAAATTCTATTTATAGAAATACAAATGACAGATGTAAAATATTGCAGGAAACGGATCAGTGATATTTGAATAAAAAAAAAAAAATGTAAAGTTGAATGATTTTAAACATTCAACTGCTGAATTCACTTAACTTATTTATTCAGGTCAAAAAAAAGTAAAGTGACATTAATTGTTTTATTTCATAACTTCAAAATTCGTGTGATTTTTATTAAATTGTGTAAATCCGAAATTATAATCAGCCATAAATAGATTTTCCACTTTACAGACAATGGTAACGATAGCTGATAAACAGAAGTTTAGTTTTGAAGAATGTTAACGTTATTAATATTTAATCACCACTGATAATATTTGTTATTAATAACAAATATTATCAGTTGCGATATTCAAATTATTTAACAATCGGTTCGCTACTGATAAACAGAAGTTTAGTTTTGAGGAATGTTAACGTTATTAATATTTAATCACCACTGATAATATGTTATTAATAACAAATATTATCAGTTGCGATATTCAAATTATTTAACAATCGGTTCGCTTAAATTTGATGTCGGGGAGTCTTGAAGAAATTTACAAAATATTTTTATTTACGTTTAATTAAGAATTGCAGAACATAGAACAATATTGACAAAATTACATAAATTAAAGAACATTTAAAAAACATTAAAAATTAACAACCGGTTCGGTCGAATCGGCTGAATTTTTTATTATTGGTTATCATCATGTATATCAATAGTGAAACGTGGTTGGGTGGATATACCTTTTGCAGTGGAACCACTCTGGCAATTCCTATAAATAGGGTATCGTTAAGAAAGCTTAATTCTTGGATTTCTGCGAAAGCCAAAATTTTATGTCGTTATTAATAATTTAAAAATTAAAATAAAATTGTAAAAAGACAAAAAAGGCAGGTGGCGCTTTTAAGTTAAAATGGCCGCAAAGAATGATTCTGTGTATGAGTTTGAGAAGTTTTTCGAGCGATACTCCAAAAGTATAAGATTTAAGTCACAAGATTTCCGTTCATTTATATGAAAGGTAATATCTAGTTATAAATAATTTTAATCAGATAAAGAATATAAATATTTCAGCGAAAAGAGAGAGTCTTGAGTTGAATTTGAACAAAAAAGAGTTGAAAAAAATGGCTGCTACATAAGTGAACTTAAGATTATTTTTAAATGAAGTAATGTGCTGATTATTTATTTCATTTATTAGAAATTATTACTAAAAATTATTTTAATTAAAACAGACATTTGATATTTAGAATTAAATTAAAGATTTTCTCAAATCGATTATTAAAAATAGCAATTCTCTTGTTATATATAGAAATTATTTAAAATAAATTCACAATTTGAGGAATGTATTCAATAAAAAAATAAATAAATATTTATAAAAGTTGGAAATATATGAAGTTTTAGTTTCGTGATATTCACATATAATAGAAACTAAAGAAAATTTTTCGAGATTGATAGGATGTAGATTTGTTCGTTGTTCTGAATATTTCAACGAATATTTTATTCATAGCGTATAATAATTCTATTCACATATAAATTTTGTGGAAATATCATTGAATAAAGGTAATAAAATTATTCATATTACCGATAAAAGTAAAATATGTTAAATTAATAAAAATAAATAAATTATTTTATTAATGCCACTCAACATTTCAATTGAGGAAAGAGAGGAAAAAGGAAAAAAAAAATTTTCATAATATAATATGGAAAAGTTATATTCTGACACAATGAAGTTGAAAAGTGTTTTTTTCACTAAATGTACATGAAATTCATAAATTTGTTAGCTATTTTTCTAATGATTACTGGTATTACTTTAGCTAAAATCGATTTCTTATCATAATGAAAACATTTCTATCTCCACTTAATGGCATTTCCAGTTTCCGGGAATCTCGGAACTGGGCAATTTATAAACATAAAAAGTCAAGTCAAAATGTCTCCAGATTTTTGTGTGTTTATAAAAATACATTTTCATGGTTGAAATAATTCTCAATTGGTAATATTTTAATCATAAAAATTAAAGAAATTATTTTAATTATTCATAAATCTGTTGAATGCTGTTTGAAAGTTTTCTAAAGAGTAACAACAGTAACTGTTGTCACGCAATCACGAAGCGATAAATTTATCAATTTTGATAAATTGTTTGTTAGTTTATTCGCTTATAAATCATAAAATAATCAGTAGTAGTGTCATCCATTTAGTTCATTCATAAAATAAATGAAAAAATAATTTTTTTTTTTAAATCTTTTTTTGGAAAGGAAGTTCTTATTGTTTATTTTTCGATCTCTTTTTATATGATTGCATAATAAACTCTCGAAAATAATTTTATATTGAAATTTTATAGATTGTTTTTTGTTTATTGTCAATAAATCTTACATTGTTTGATTCGAAGCAAGCTGATTGAATTTTTTAATTAATGCTTTTATTTTTTGGAAGTTTTAAGTAAAATTACATATAATATAAAAGTTTAACTTGCAAATAGTGACATGATCACTATTTGCAAGTTAAACTTATATTTTAAGAGTTATACTTGGATTATAAGTCACTATTTACAAGTACAGTAAGATCCCGTTTAACGCGGAGGATACGTTCCAGAAAAAACCAAGCGCTAACTGAAACAGCGTTAAACGAGGTCATCTTAACACGTAAATAATGGGATTGGTGAAACATGACAGTAAATAAAAAATTACGTATCGTTTTTTTTATTTTATTTTGTAACGTATATTATTATTATATTACATTAATTATAGACATTTTATATTGTTAATATCGATTTGTATTCATAAATCATTCATGAAAAAATTTTTAAAATTTTAAAATAGGAAGTTTTAAGAACAAAAAGCAGTAATCAGATTGCAGCAAACTATAAAAAAAAGCCTTAAGAACAAAAAGCAGTAATCAGATTGCAGTAAGCTATAAACAATGAGAAATATGGATGAAAGAAAACGTTCTAACTTCAAGGAAGCAGAGTAAGCCATCTTGATCGTTCGAAGTGGCAGCATTCGGGTTAAAACTAAAATGGGAGATAATTGTTATTTTTATTATTGTAAAATAACGTTGATGACGATCATAAATATGAACTGTGAACGCAGTAGACTTTCGTATGTACTGCACTGCACTGATATGAAACGCACTGATAGACGGCATAGGAATATCAAAGCAACAAATTCGTGCGATTTCGGATTTATGTGAGTATAACTGGTTTGAAAAACCGCGCCAAGTGAATCAATAAAAAAAAAATTCGACAAAAAAAACGCGTTAAACGGAGCAGCGTTAAGCGGGGTCTTACTGTATGTGAGTTTTCATTCAATTTTAATTTTTGGTTTGATTTATATTGCAAAATATAAAATTAGAATTTATTTACATATATGGGCTATCAAAAACTAAATTTTATGGAACTTAATTAAACGTAAAATTTGTATTTCTTTTGCATTTCTTTAAAATTTGTATTTTTAGAGTTGAGACTACCAAACATCGTATAACTTCTTATCATCATTCTGAAAATAATTTGAATTTATAAAATGAAAGCATAATTTAAATATTCTCTTGAGTTTCCATTCTACTACACCATATCAAATCCATAATAATTAATAAAATAAACATTAATAGGAAACTATTTACTCTTCTAAAACACAATATTTTAATTTATAAAAAATAGTTGTTCCTATTCATAATATGCTTTTTTTGGGTATAATTTATAGGCTACATAATTTAAATTTTCAAGAAATCTCGAGTTATTGAGTAATTCTTTTTATCATAAATTTTACAATGATCAAAGTATAAATAATCTTTATTTTTTCAATCTATAATTCATATTTTTGACATGTGCTTAATATTAAATAATTACTTTGTTGTGGAATGAGTATCAAACTCGAAACTGGAAGAGAATGATTGAATCTAAAACTTTTTCTATCGAGAATCCTTTAATATTTTTCAAGTCACTGGATTTAATAAATATTATTTTCTAGAGGATAACAGTCATCAAATACTTGAAAGATTGATAAAAACTTTAAAAATGTGATATATATAATAAAAACGATAGAGTTTTGAACTTTAATAAAATTCAATCCATCAATTAAATTATTATTAAAGCTCATAAAGAGAAAAATTCCATAAATATATAATTAATGTAATTATTGATAATGAAATTTGACTGCAGTACAAATTAATTTTATTTATATTATTACAGTATTTTTATGTTTATAATTTATCGATTATGTGTAATGGCAGCATATAATGAATTTGTTTCATATTTTACATCTCTTTAAATAAACTTCAGAATGATGTCTTTAATAGATACTGATGCAGTAAAATATGTGAAAATATGAAAAAAAATAAGTCTGAAATAAATCTATAATGGGAAATATTTCGGTTTTTGACATTAAGATAAATTTTTTCACATATTTTACATCTCTTTAAATAAACTTCAGAATGACGCCTTTAATAGATACTGATGCAGTCAAATATGTGAAAATATGAAAAAAAAAAGTCTGAAATAAATCTATAATGGGAAATATTTCGGTTTTTGACATTAAGATAAATTTTAAATTCATGGAAGATGAAGATATTTGTATGCCAATCAATAATAAAAATAGTGTTAGAAGAACTGTGATTGGAAAGTTGTATTTCTTCAGCTTGCTCAAAGGAAAGTAACATAATAATTTATCCTAATGTTTGTGTTCGCATCTATAAATCAGTTTCAACATATTTTGCACTTCTACTTTTGATTAATATCCAATAACATTCCCATTCTAGATGTTTTTCTGAATATATCTCTCTAAAAAAGAAACTTTCTTCCGCATTGAGAACTATCAAGTCGTGAATGGTTCTTCATGTTTGATTGTACATTGATGTTGTCGTACTTTTTAATTTCCTGTATAGTAAAGTGTAAAGATGAAAGAGTTGTTATGATAAATTTTATCCATTTCTACATTCGTTCTTCTACTCAAAAAGAGAATATCGAATTTGTCAAGTACATTTGCCATTGATTTTAGGCATGCAAATGAGCATTTTAATAACTTATAAATGCCATACTTCATCACATCTTGGGAAAATAACGAGCTAAGAGAGCTGAGAATTTACTCGAATAAGCCAATTTCGACTTTAATTATCTAATAATGTTAGCATGGAAAAATGTTTTCGATCATTTGGCTGATTAGTAATCTAACAATGGTAACAAAAAGGAAGTTAAATTATAATTATCCTCTTGAAAACCCAATTAAGTTTAGATGAGTTTCAAACGGACATTTTTATTTTTATACTCTTCTGATAATCAGTATTATACAAGCACAATTTGCAAATTTAGAAAGACGAAGATTATGATGATAAACATTTCTTCATAAGCGAAAATTTTAAGAATGTTAAACATGCAATATAAAAATTTTCATAAACTTAAACTACTAAATTTCAAATCTCTCATTTCCATTATTAAACATCGAGATAAAATAATTTATCTCCGATTTCTACCTCTTTCAATTTTTTTTTTTTTTTTTTTTTATTTTTATAATCTTCTGATAATCAGTATTATACAAGCACTATTTTCAAATTTAGAAAGATGAAGATTATGATGATAAACATTTCTTCATAAGCGAAAATTTTAAGAATGTTAAACATGCAATATAAAAATTTTCATAAACTTAAACTACTAAATTTCAAATCTCTCATTTCCATTATTAAACATCGAGATAAAATAATTTATCTCCGATTTCTACCTCTTGCAATTTTTTTTTTTTAAAATTTAAAAAATTTATTATTATTAATATTTATTATTTTATTTTTTTTTTTTTTTTTTTTAATTTTTATCTGAAAGTTCTCGGAAAATATTAACACGAAACATAAATTCCGAAAAATAAAGTCAGAAATTTTAAATCCTTTAGAAAAACTTTCGAAATGCCAAAAGAAATTATACACAGCTATGAATAAATACACCATAAACTGTTATTAAAGAATAAGTAAACTAGAAAAGAGTTTCTCTCGTCTACGCAGAAACTAATTATCGTTTTTTTAAGGAAGAAAATTGCATGCAATAAAACAAGAAATTAAAAAAAAAAAGATGCAGATTAATTTACTTTGTAAATAAAAAGATTAAAGATGAGGACCAATCAGCGTGTTAAAAAAGCTATAATTATTAATTATACCGAGTTATTTAATAAAAATCCTGGTTTTAAACTGTGGATTAACAGCTTTTGTTGTAAACTGAATACAGCTTCAGGTATAGTTTCTAGAGAAATTAAAAAAAAAAAGGAAATAATAATAATTATGATAGAAAATTTTAAAAATCAATAAATATTAATTACGATAATTAATATTTAGTGATTAAAAAGATAAAGAATAATTGTTTACAGTTATTAAAAGGATTTAAATTAATTTTAAAGATGTATATACAAAAATCGTTTCATCGTCTCTTTCTTTCTTTGATTAGAAAATCTAATTAAATTTTAATGTTTAAGTAGAAGCTCTTATTTTAAGTCTTTCTTTATAGAGAAGTAAAGAGTTGCTTGCATTGCATAAAAATGAAGCTAGGATTGTCACAGGGCACTGTCATGTTAGAAGGCATCTTCACCTAATTGGAATTGTTGATAGTCCCAAAGTGTAACTCTGAAAAAGCTATAAATTCACACATCTTGTGTGAATATGTGGTCCTTTCAAAGCTAAAATATGATCATCTTGGATTGCATTTTCCTGCACCAGATCTGTTTACAGTATCTTTCGTGATTAAGACAGGACTTCTTATGCAATGATCCTGTTGGGATGCACAATAGACCATTGATGGTCGCAATGTTAGGATTGTGCAAAGCCTCCATTTCCTACAATACAAGTTTAATATATTAAATTATTTAAACAATTTTATGTTTAAAAAATACAAAGAAGAATATTTCTGAATGCGTAAAAAAAAGATTTCCTTTTTACCTAAAATTTAAAAAAAAAGACTGTTGAAAAGAATAAAATGCATTTGGTTACGCTTGAGAAACAAAAATTTTCGACTGCTTTTTTACCTAAAATTTAAAAAAAAAAAACTGTTGAAAAGAATAAAATGCATTTGGTTACGCTTGAGAAACAAAAATTTTCGACTGCTTTTATTCAGCTTTTTTTATATCAATTGTTGTTAAATTATTATTATTTATTCATTCCTATCTGGTAAAAAGTTTACCAAAAAATAAGGGAAAAGTTTTTCATCAGTTTGCAGTAGGAAAAAAAAAATTATCTTTATTATGGAATTTAAAACACGTTGATTGAATCCTATAAATGGAAACAGAATGGATTTCTTTAAGATATTTTTATCTCACACTATACAAATAAGCTTATAAACAAAACATTCATAAACTTTTATACTTACAAAATAGCATGAAATCTCTATAAAAATTTAGTGAAAGTCTCCAGAACTCTCTTATGAGCTCTTAGAAACTTATTCCAGAACTCTCTTATGAGAATCCAATATATCTTGTTTTATGTCTACTGAGATATATATATATATATTTTTTAATTTTACATTTTTTTATATTTTTACAAAAAAAAAAAATTATTTTTATTATGGAATTTAAAACACGTTGATTGAATCCTATAAATGGAAACAGAATGGATTTCTTTCATAACTTTTTATAATAGATAAATAATTCATAAAGGTCAAAAGTTTTGTTTTTTCTGTAAGGAAAAATTGGATATATATATATATATATATATTTTTTCCAGTTTTATTTTTAAAAATTAATGAAGACGAACAATTCAACTGAATATTATTTTTCTATATAGAGAGATATATTGTGTATTTATTGTATATTTTGAAATAATGAAACCAAAACAAAAGGAAGAGTGTAAAAATTATTAGAACAACATTTTTCATCTGCCTTCAGAAGACGATATGACAGTTACAGACGTTTAACTTCTAAGTCTGAATGTCAACCTAAGCCGGCGATGGTTTGATATCAGTAGAAAAAGAAGTCAGCTAACCTCACAATCAGAAATACTTTCAAAAGAAAAATTTCCAACACAAAAGATTTGAAACTGGATACCAAAATAAGAAAAAGGAAAAAAAAAAAAATGAAATTTTCTCGGATGTCAGGAAACATTGAATGAAACAGTAGAAATGACAAGTTGTTGTCGTAAGTATCCTCAAAGGAATCTTCAAAACTTCTCTTCTACATTATAATTTTTTTAAAACAATCTTAAGTATCTATTTTTAACGCATACATACATTCAAAATTGAGTGAAACAAAGTTAACTTTATAAATATATAGAACTACAGTACTGTATCTCATTTTTTAAGAAAAAGTAACTTTTCCTTTTGAAAAATGCATTGAAATCATATGTACTACTAACCTGCTAGTTTTTTCTTTCTTCACTCCTTTACACATTTTTAAAAATATTACTTAAAATAGTCTTCAAATAATAATCATACCCGAGCGAATGATTCGAACATAACCATCAGGAACTAAATTTTTAAAATATATCGTTTCGTCAGGCAAAATGATTGATGTTATACGTGCAAAAATATTTATTTTCGATCAAAAAATATTAATAAATATAAATTTTTGTAACAAATAATAAATGTAATATAAATTCGTCATATATAACACGCGAAAATATCGTAGATATAGTGTAGAGAAGGGGTCGACAAACTTTTTTTGGAGAGACAAACCTGTCCCTCACAACAAATATCTTGAAAATTATTCGAGAGCCATAAAAATATTTTTACAAATAAGGAAAATTTAAAGTAATATTATAACAAGTTATAATATTAATTACATCTTTATTAAAGGAAGAAAAAATCAAAAAACTGCTCTCGTTGGTTTTAATCAGTATGAGCAATGAGCTTGCATTTCCTTAGAAAGTTTTTGTATATCCGGTTTGTAGCTAGTCGTTTTTAATTTAAAGCATGATTCCAAGTTGGCAAATCAGAAATTTGGATCCTCAATTTACAATTAATGAAATTCATGTTAGAAAACGATTGCTCACCTTAATATGTAGGCCTCGAAGATACTGAAAACACCTAATGCAAATTTTTTTAACTCATGAATCCGGAAGACTCTTCCAAATATTGAAAATCATTGTTCTGTAGGTCTTTTATAGCTTGTATTTTACTTCAGAGCCGCAGTTTGCCACCCTCTGGTCTAGATTATGCAGGAAAACTATTTCAGATGAACCAAATATATAAAAAAAGACAGATATTTAGTCTCAATATCAAGATATAAGTTTTCTAATAATGTCGTAATTTTTATGATTGTTCAGTAATTCAACAGAACATAATATCAGTGTCTCAGAATTACCGTAATAGTATATGATTTTCGGTAATTTTCTATATAGAGTAAATGGATGCTTTCATACAATATGCGTAATAAGGTAAAATACTGTAATCTATAAGTGATTTGCTTGGAAATGTCCAATTTAAAGGAAATGGTACTCAATAGTTATACATATATTGTATTACAGATAAGAGAAAGTTATTAAATTGATATCAAATAGAACTTTTATTCAATTAAAAAAAAAAAACGAAATTAGAAATACAATTAGCATTATTTGATCTAAATGAAAATTTTATACTTACTTGTTAGATTAAATAATGCTAATTAAGCTAAATATAAAATTTTCATTGCTTCAATATCTCTTCTTCTATTTATATTGAAGAAATCATCAATATAAAGAGGAGATATGATATAAATAGATTTTATGAAGAAATTATCTATTTATATTGAAGATTTCTTCATAAAATCTTCAATATAAATAAATTAAATCAGCGGTTCTCAATCTGTGGTACACGAGACCTGATTTGTAGTACATATGAGGCATATTTTTGTTATGGTACTGAAATTGTTGAATTTTAATTTTAGTGGTACGCATTTATGCATACCACTAGTAGTTGAGAACCACTGGATTAAATAATGTTTATTATTATTGTTAATACCGCATTAGTTGTTTTTACGTATATTACTAAGTCTATCAATAATTCTCAGTTACTCTCACAAGAATTTACAAGTCTATCAATAATTCTCAGTTACTCTCTCACAAGAATGTAGAACTATTATCATCACGAAAATTGATGCATAAGCCAATTTTGGCTTATACATCAATTTTCAAAAAAAATATCTGAAAATGGATAAATAGATTTTTCATTAGATTTATAAACTCAAACTTTTGTAATTATATATATAATTACGCGAATTATTAGATTTAATATTGTCAAAGAATATCGATTAAGCTGCGATGCTATCTATTATTCGGTCTAAATGCTATTAGGTCACATCCCAATAGACTTATGCTAGAGGGCTGATATTTAGCGGAAGTATAATAATATATGATTAATTCGAAAATTCGTATATAAATCCACATATTTATTTGATAAAGATGTCAATTTTGTCATTCAATTGCTGGATATTTTTGCTGCAATTTAAGAAGTTTCTGTCAAGTATCCATATAATGCCGTATTTTTTTTTTTTTGTTTTGTTTTAAAAATGAAGGATTTAATATAAAAAAAAAATAAAAAATATTTTTAACAAATATTTTTTTGTTTTAAAAATGAAGGATTTAATATAAAAAAAAAATAAAAAATATTTTTAACAATCTTAAAATAAGTGCAATTTGATAAAATGTAAATATTTTTAAACATTTCAACAGTTTTTTTTTTTTATTATTAAAACTTCTCCGTGTAAGGAACAAAAATATATTCTAAGTAAACTTAAGTTTTATAATACTGTAACTTTTAAAATTTACTACAGGTTTATATAGGACCATTAAAGTATAAAAATATGGTTTCAGATCATTTTATTGTATAAATTCCTTTCCTCTATTTAGTTTATATATAAAAAGAATATTTTGTATACTCTTGCTTCTCTCCATACTTACTTTCCTCTCTTCTACTTATTCTTACTTCTTTCCATACTCTTCTCTCCTCTCTCTCTAAGAGAATGGAAAGAAGAGTAGTGGAAGTATGGTTAGAGAAAGAGAATATGGTAATACTTTAAGAAACGAAGATACTGTATATAATAAAATTAAGTAAGAGTTGGCTCCTTGTAATATAAAGAAAACGCAATTGTTACATGAGACTTCACATTCGTTAACTGACTGAAGTTTCATAATCATGCTCATAGAGAAATGTTTATTAATCAGTGCAAAAATGCTCTCACAATTAACGTAAACATGAGAACATTAGAATTGAAAATCATATTAAATTCTGATAATTATAACAAACGACATCATTAGATTATTTTTGATTGAATTTCAATATAATTATTTTCTGAGTAAGTATTGCACTCATTAATATACTATTGTATATACCACGCCAAATTGGCTATACTGAAGGTGCCATAGAGCTATATTGAAGGTACCAAAGAGCAGCAATTTGGCTACACACGTAGCCAAATTGCTGCTCTTTGGTACCTTCAATATAGCCAATTTGGCGTGGTATATACAAGACCATTATTAAGATTACCCAAGAAAACTGATGTGGCTCTCACTGATTCTGAGAGAAACTGATTGTGGCTCTCATTGATTCTGAAACTGATTGCGGCTCTCATGTATTTGAAATTCTCCAACATACCTTTACCAATTTTGCCACCCCTGGGTATATACATTG
The DNA here is from genome assembly GCA_000484575.1 of Olivierus martensii. Taxonomy (NCBI): domain Eukaryota; kingdom Metazoa; phylum Arthropoda; class Arachnida; order Scorpiones; family Buthidae; genus Olivierus; species Olivierus martensii. The sequence continues at coordinate 16,439 of AYEL01084002.1, forward strand.
CTTGTGCTTGTGCATATGCATATAGTATCACTATATATATTTAATTTCGGAAGTTATTGAATAAACTATGTTGGAATGCCATATACTTATGGCAATAATAATAATAATTCCATTAAAATATTTAAATAAATTTTATACTATCATTAAAAAGGTAAAAATTTATAATACGAGCTTATATATATATAGTTATATAAAATTTTAATGTTTATAAAAAAAGATATTCGTATAATGTTTCAAGAATTAAATTTTCTGTTAATCTCTGAGGACAATCATTTATGTAAACATTTATTAACACATTGAATATCAGAGTCTCAGAGAAGAATTCAGTAATAAATTTTCGTTAATTCCTTTATTAATTTAAGGTAAAATTATTTAAAATTTAACATTTATAAATAAATTATTTACTGTCGTACATCAGATAAATTTCGAATATGATCTGGTAAGTTATTTATAACTGAAGTCATTAAAGATGTACAGAATTTACATTATTTTCTGTATATACCAAGACTTTATTTATTATTTTATATAAAAAATAGCTTAAAAAATTAAGCAATTAAATAATTAAAATATAAAATCCCAAGACAGAATCTTTTTATTTCGAATTTTATAAGACGATTAGGGATTTTTATCATTCGAACGTTTCCACTAAATTGAATCAAATTTTTTTATTTTTTCCTGTGCTGAAAGACTGATGAGAATAATTATCAAAGCTCTTACTTTCTTGTGTCTTTTATGCATAAAAGTTCTTTTATAAAGAGAAAAAGGAGAGAGAGAGAGAGAGGAGGCGATTATAAAGAAGAGAAAAATATTTCTTATTCATCGGCCCCGAGATACAGACTGTCGAAACAAATTATCTAACTTCGAAAAACCTTCATAAAAAATATCTCCATCAAAAATGTATTGAAAAAAAATTTAGTTGTTAGCTTCTGTTTATCTCTTCAATCAATGTTTATTTATTTAAAAAAATATTTTGTTGCACTTTCTAAGTCTTCAACACTTTAATGAGTCGTAAAATAAATGTGATATATTAATATTTTCGACAATTTTTATTAAAATTATCACGTTAAAAGTAGTAAATTTTTGTTATTTAAGTAAAAAGATGTGTGAAAATTTATTTCTTCATCTGTCGATATTTAATTGTATGCAATTTAGTTGCAGAATCGAATGAGTTTAAAACAAACTTTAAAATTAAATTCTGTAATGTCACCTCTCATTTTTTCATTAGCTTTATTTTAATAAAATATATCGACAAATTAAAGCGAAACTTCGACATTTTTCTTTAAAAATCATTGCACGTTAGGATAATGTTACAGTTTAAAACTGAATCCTATGAATAAATCTCGTTTTCTTAAAGATAGATTGTTGCTCAACATAAAAATCATACTGGAGACCGTAGAATGATCCCTATTTCTTTTTTTTTTCTTTCCACACTTCACAAAAGAACTGCAATTTTTAAATTATTCTTTTCTTTTCAGATATCAATGTTGTTGAGATATGCAGCCATATAATTAATGATATACCTTTCATCTTTATAATACTATATAAATCATAATTTATCGAATAAAAAGCTACTTTAAAAACTCAGAAACAGTTTAGTGTGAAGAATAATGATAATATGTATGGAATAAAGAGCAGGAAAAAGTGTGAATTTATTTATAATATGTAAATTTCATTATTATTGAAGAGAGGGAAAAAATAACAACAATTTTATTCACATTTTTATGATGAAAAATAACAATTTTCATCTTAAAGAGCTGTAAACATCCATAAATTAATAATAATAAAATACAATATGTATATGTTTGCACATGATTGTACGTAAAAAGAACGTGTTTGCACATATTTGTACGTGAAAAGAACATGTCTGCACATATTTGTATGTGAAAGGGACATATTAGTACATTTTTCTTTGTATATGTTTGCACATATTTGTACATGTTTGCATATATTTGTACGTAAAAAGAGCATGTTTGCACATATTTGTACGTGAAAGGAACATGTTTTGCACATATTTATACGTGAAAGGACATGTTGTTTGTACATATTCCTTTGTATATGTTTGCACATATTTGTACGAATAAGGAACATGTTTGTACATGTTTGCACATATTTGTATATAAAGCAGCATGTTTGTATTGTATATTATATATTTGTATAAGTGCATGTTTGTATATATTGCTTTTATGTTATACATTATATGTTATAATGTATAGCATAAAGGGATAAACCACATGATTTATCCAATCTTATTCTAATTAATCAGTAAAATAGAACAATAAATAAAGCTTATATATAACCAGCATCTGTAGTTAATTAATCTCTTGGTTTAATAGTATATTAATGAGGATAATTAAAATATTAATGTTTTAATTAATTTCAATTACGAAATTCCTAAGTAAATAGCTTAAAGAATGATATTAGTATAAAGTTAATTAACTCTTTTCTTTTAAAAGAAATAAATAGTTAATAAACCACGTTTGTTATTGATATAACCTATTGATCGTTCTAGTCTGGGTCCTATATTATAAAATATTTAAAATTTCGTGTGGTACGTTTATATCGCTAGTGGAAAACAAATTCTAGAGGTTATTTTCTGGTGTGTTTGAATTATAGATTTCGAACAACAGATATCGATAAAAATAAAAAACTGTTTCGTGGAGAAGTTTCGACTGTACAATTTATTTATTTTTTTTTTTGCTTAATAAGGAGAATTAAATAATAATAATAAGTTGGACTGAATAGAAAAGAAATAAATATAACAATTAAAAAAAAAAAACTTTTATGCACAAATAATGTGCACAAAGTAATAACAAAAATTAGTTAAGCGAAATGAAAAAAGTAATAAATAATTTTATAAAGTTGAAAAAAATAAATCTCATCCAACTACGTTGGGTGAGATGGCTCATCTATCCGATAGATAAAATAAGATTTTTTTACTATACAGACTCCCACCAAATATAAATGCAAAGGAAGCTGCTCCAGAGGCCATAAGGACTGAGGAACAGCTCGGTCCATACATTAGCTCTATATCCTTTGCATCTTAGCTATGCATTCGGTAAGAGATGGCAATATAGTCATAAATGAAGCGATCAGGCAGTTTGGGTGCCCTGTACCACCCTAAAAATGAGGCTTAAAACTGGTAACACCAAGAAGAAACGCTTAGGACCGTCATCGATATTAGGTTATTAAAATGAAAGAAAAATAGTGAATATCAATTAAAAACAGTGCCTGGGCCATCTCACATAATTGTTAGGTGGGATTGAGCAGCTAGTGTTCGTTACTGACTGAATGCATGGTCTTAATTTAGGGTTAGAACACTGCTACAGACACTACTTTATCATACATAACACCTTTATAATAATCCATCGTTCTGAACTTAACCATCGTTTTTATTAAGTAAACAAATTGTAAATTTTTACGCATGTTAAAATATAATGTAGATTATTTAATTACTATAGATAAAGCAGATCAGCATCCATGCTGTTCACATAAATGAATGGCAGTTACTGTATACCGTAATCATCACCACAATGCCATCTTGGCTGCAGAATGTGCAGAATATACTTAGCTGCGCCATCTCTCCCGCCGCACCATCTTTTCTAACTTTATCCTGTAATAAATGAAGAAACAAAATTGAAAAGAAAAAAAAATCTGATGTTGATTAGTAATGACGAACAAAAAATAAAAGTTTTTAATTTTTATAATAACAGCATTTCCCGATTTATAATGCAAAAAAAAAATATCACGAAAATGATTTAGAAATTTATGATTTTTTTTTTTCTTTTAATTTTTAAAACTCTGCTGTGTGTAATACGTAAAAGCCGAATTTTTTTTGTTGTTTTTATTATTATTAAATTAAGCAATTTACTCGATTATGCTTTTAAGTAAAAGCAGAAAAAAAAAAGGAAGAGGAAGAAGAAGGAAAAAAATAATTCCATTTTAGTATATATACTCTTTATGTAAGGATTAAAGTTTTATATATTGGAAGAGGAAGAAGGAAAAAATAATTCCATTTTAGTATATATACTCTTTATGTAAGGATTAAAGTTTTATATATATATATATAAACAAAAAGAAATAAATGAGAAAAATCTAATGTACAAATACATTTTGTCTTTCGTCTAAGAAAACATTTTCCGTTCTCCAATCATCTACTTAATCCAGAGAATACGAAGAAACGAAAGAATATATCAGCTTGAGACTGCGCTGTATCCTAGCATTCTATTGCAAGCTGTACTCGCTCACAGTCGAGGTTGTCGAAGCTGAAAATCTCTCAGTGACTAAGGTAAGTCTACTATATATATATATATATAAATTGTTGAAAATTTTTATATCTGCTGTTTACGTTCCCCTTGCAAAATTGCATCACTCTTCTCTAATTAAATTGCGAACGATATCAAAGATAATTTAATGGGAAAACGTTAATCATTATTATCTCTTTTTTTTTTTAATTGATTCTTGTCTTCGTTATTTGTTCAGTTACAGAGAAAAATTTATAAAATGTGTGTTTGCAGTACGTAAATAATTAAAGAACACATTATAAATTTTAAATTAGATAAGTGTAAATGATTAATAATTAACGTAAATATCGAAATTTTGTGTTTATTAATAAATCTGACTCTTAGGAAATCGGTCTTTTATGAAGAAGGTGGAGTTGTTAATTATTGCAAAAGCTAATTTACGGAAAGTATATTGAAATTGCTTGTTGTATTGGATTTGGGAATGATGTCGTCCTGTGGTTCCTAATAGGAATCTCCCGAGTTTTCTCACTTCCGTATCGTTGCTGGCGCTTAACGTATTGATTGTAGAGTCCCAGGACATTTCTTTATAAGCATCCTTCTCCTTTCCTATCTCGCAATCGTTCCTAACAAAATGCTATCACAACTTTGTGGTTAATTTAATTGTTAAAGGATAAATTAGAAGTTTAAATACTTCTAAGATAATAATTTTTCATACATTAATCAATTAGAATATACGAGTTTTGGAAGAAGAAAAAATATTATATGAAGTTGATAACAAACGACTTTAAATGTTATTCAATCTAGTCAATCACCTCGAGTACACAAAAAATCACGACGCGTCGCGTTGCCAAGACGCGTCGCTCGCCTTCTTATTACCCGGTATAAATAGGAGAGCGATGCAACGTGACGCATCATGGCGCTTAGTGTACTCAATGGTGGTTGGCTAACTTTAAAGGGTTATTAAAATTGCGAATGTTATTTTTTAATTTTTTTTTCGCTCGCACGAATATATATATATATATAAATCTACATGCGAAAAAAAGAGGAATAGAAAGAAAAATAATTTAAATAAATAACTTATTTTGAATTCATGTGAGAATATTTATCCACTGAAACATTCTTCACACGTAACAAAATCCTCCTATAAGCTCCAATAATATTCTTCACGAAAGAAGTGAATAATAATTATGTGCAGTTCGTTCTGCATTCTCCATTTTCTCATTCAGAAAAAAAGAAAAGAAATCTCTAAAAATTTCGTTTTTCGCATCTAAAATTCCTAAGAATTCGGATTTATTTTTACAATATTCTATTTTTTTACAGTTAAATTAAATATTTTGTTTCACTGTATAATTATTTTTATTTGAGTAAGTTGATTTATTCGCAAACTTTTATCTTTTGTAAGTAGGAGGAGGAGAAAAATAAAATTTAAATCATAATGTTTTTCTTCCTCTTCCTAGTTTTAAACTCTCTCTCTTTCGATAAAGAAGTGACATAAGTAGGATAAACGCATTACAAAGCACAAATAAATTATATTGTCAGTAATAAAGCAGACATTATATAGGATTACACGAGTGCTATTATAAAATATTCCTTTCGCTCCAATGTTTCCAATGAAAGATGGTTTTGTTTGCATGTTGGAAGTCGATTTACATATATTGACGATTTGCGAGTTTAGTTACATATCTTTATTTTCATTTCTACGCTCCAACGATTCTGTTATTGGATTTTATTTAGCACTATTCTAACCAGAAAAAAATAAAATAAATCCAGAATTTCTAATTATTCGATGTGCTGCTACATTTAACATTTATGTTTTAGATAGCGCAAAGTGCGGTTTAGGAAATTTTGGAATATCGAATGTTTTTCAACTACAAAACAAATTGTTTAACTCGTGAAACGTAAGTACTTTTACTTATTTAAATAATAAGAGAATGTGTGTGTGTGTGTGTGTATGCAAAGTTTATTGAATCTCTGCAAACGACTCGTTTTATTTATTTATCGATATTATACACACGAAAAAGTTTTTATCTTCATGATGTTTTAGGTTGATTAAAATCGATAGAATTTTATTTATTTTTTTATATTAAAAAAAAATGGAAATTTAATAAAATATTTAACGTTTTTCACTTATGTAATAGTTTACAAATATTATTGTTTTATTATTTTTAAGACATCGAAAGGGAATTTTATTATTATTAAAAAAATCTGCTGAATAAGCTTTCTGGTGGAAAAGAAAAGATATTTTTTAATTAATTTTTAATCGCCGCATTTTTTACTTTTTTTAATAAATGTATCTCTGTTGTAACACGATATTTTTAATCAAAAATAGAAAATAACTTTTACATTTGCAAGCATTCTACACAGTCTATCGATTATTCAACCATCTGGCGATATGTTGCGGAAGAAAATGTTTATAATAAGAATTATTTCTAACATGTATCCACCAACTAATAAGTATGGAAATAGAGTGCAGATATCCTCATTTCTTTCCTTTATTATTATTATTATTATTATTATTATTAAAAATATTTACATTATATTATGAATTTTCTGACATTTCTAACAAACTACAGAATCTCTTAACAGCAACTAGATAGACTGAATAAAAGGTGTTGTCTTTCTTCTTGTATTCTACGCTATTATTAAAGAATGGATTTGCAGATTATTCTGTGATGAAATGTTGAATGATTATGGTTCGCATACGTACGATATTGCGAGTAGAATAAAATATTATGTGCCATAAAACTAGAAATGTGTATGTAGTCTGCTTGTGTTCAACTGCAATCAACTTTTCGTCTTTTACTCCCTACCACTGGATGCATTAAATCTCATCTACTATAATATCTTGATCTTTTACTGTGTGCTCTTCGAGTAAGAAAAGAAGAGTATTATGACGTCATTATTCGAAAAGAAGTGTAGATCATAAATTAGAAAGAAAATAGCGGAAGAAACAAATGACATGTCAAAATCAGATTGCAGATCACTAGAATTTATCACAACCTATGCGATAGATCAGGTATAAATAACGTAGATTAGCCCAAAAAATATATATTTCCGTACCTGAAAATTAATAATTTGAAGGATTAAAATGTGAATTTATCATATTAGCGTTTTAATTAAAATTAAAAGTTGTTTTTATTTTACTTTTTTAATTTTTTAAATATCTCTTAGAGTATTGAATTATATTGTTGTTAAGTGAGTTTTTGATGTAATTTTTTTTTCTTTTTTTTGCATAAATATATAAAGAAATAAAATAATATTTTTAAATATTTTTTTCTTTCTATATTTTTCCCTCTTAAAATATAAAAAAGTTTTATAGATAACGATTTAATATGGATTTTTTTTAGATTTCTTTTTCCGATGCATTAATATGTCATTTTTTTGATAAAATATTAATACAGATTTAAAATTTTTTTATAACAATAAAATATAGATTAATCTTAAAAATCAATTTTTAAGATTTATGCAGAATGAAAAGAAATAATTCAATAAATTAATTAAAATAATTGAAATAAAGATAACGGGTTAAGAAGATGAAACAATACAGTTCAAAAATTTATTAGTTTAAAATACTTTGTATATTATGAAAAAATATCACGTTAATGTCTTTAAATTTTTATGACATACAGATCAAAATATCTCTGTAAGTAGTAAGCAAAGAAAATTATATCAAGATAAGTTTGTACAAATATAAAAATGATTATTAAACTAGAACAAGAGATTGAATCATGTCATGCTAATGAGCAGGGGCTATAAGAGAGGGGGGGTCATTCTTTTATAATATCTTAGTCAACTAATGCACCCCTTAAGATCTTTCTATTTTGGTTACATAATTTTCTAAGAGAATTTTGTCACCTCAGACAAAATCCCGCCTTCAGCTAATAACTAGGTGAAGGCGGGATTTTGGGAGGATTTTGCTATTTTGTTTTACGCTCTTTTCCAATCAGATAGATTACTAAAGGGCAGGATCACTTCCAACCACAGGCTACACCCACACACGTGGATGGGGTCTTTTTTTTGGTCAAACTCCATTCTTGTAGAATGCTATATGGCGGGGCGAAACAAGCCCTTCCACAGACTGCCCACCCCGCGGAGGGGTCAGCCGGATTGTGGAGGACAGGGATCGACGGGCCGGGCCAGGACACTACGAGAAAAATTTTCAAGAGGTGGGACCCGAGACGCAGACCCGGGTCCTTCAGAGTGGAAAGCCGAAGCGTTTACACGCGGCCAATCCGGCCGACCCCGTAGAGAAGGTCATGTGGTGAAAAATAAAAAAACAGTGCGGCCCTAGGCTATATTTCATTGATGCAATATGGCCCTTTATCCCAAAAGTTTGCCTACCCCTGGGCTATGCATATTAATTAGCACAGTAAATCTTTAACGGCAGAAAGGTGCAAATCATTGTGCACCTTTCTGCTCGTTTGTTTTATAATCGGAAATTTTTAAAACTTATTTAATAGTTTTTCATTTGTATTTTCTTTTTATTTTACGTTGAAATAAATGAATTTAATTAAATAACTGACTAAATTATGCGCATTTTGAAGAACTGATTTTCCCTGTAAATCGGGGGATAGGTGTATTGTCTGCTATTCTAAAAATTTCGAGTTATTACTCTATAATCAGGCATTACTTGAATCTAACAGTAAGCTTTTTTTAAACTGCAGTTTGTTTTAAACAAGGATGTTTTATACATGGATAGACTGCTCATTAGTAGCAACGAATGAAGCCATCCAACTGGTGGAGTAAACCAATTTAGCCACGTCGTAAAATCGATGATATAGCAAAGGAAACGATAAAAACAATAAAGGGAATATTAAGATATCACGCAATCTCAAATAAGACATTAATTCTAAGAAATAAATTGAAGTCTGTCCCATACCTACTCTTTCAGGAGTGATTTGCATTCATCATTTTTAGAAAAAAATGCAATATATTATAAGAGCTTTATGAAAGAATTTGGATTATTTCCGAAGATAGCTTTGCTACAATTGCTTATAGATTTATTACTAGGAAAAGATTTTCATATAAAAGAAATGTGGATAACATGTAAGAATTTGTTTTAAATTACATTGCAAGTTTTCATAAACATTTATTACAATTTCTACGTTATTTTCAGAATATTACGTCTGCATCAAGCCGGAATTATAGAAAAGTTTATATACGATGAAATATTCGACAAAGAAAATCATATAGAAGATATTCAAGCATTAAATTTAGAACAGGTATATGCACAAACTTGTTCAGACCAAGAGTAAATAGATTCACCATGACATATAGGAGACCCACGAATAAAAACTCTTTGGTACTTTCAGTGTGGCTGCATATCATGAGAGTTAATATGGAGCAAATACCTACCTAATTTAAAAAAATAATATAATTGAAATTTGTTCATTTATTGCAAAAAGTAGTATGCATCTTTATGAAATAAATGCACGTGAAATATATAATAAACAGTTTTTGTGAACCATTATTAAGATTTAAGATTACCCGAAAAAATTGATGTGTTTTCTCAAATATTTGAAATTCTGCACTGTGGCTCGTAGTGTCATGAAGCTTAGCAATCCCTTATCATGTTTATTAATTACATATTACAAAGAAACGTAATCAAAATTAAAAAAGAATTTTTAATTGGATGCATGATATTGCATTGATTTTTTTATGTTAAAGTCGACAGTTTTAGTAGCCAAAATTGATTCTAAATTTTCATTAGTTAAACGGCAGTGCTAACTTGTGCGCATGTGCAATTTTTTTTAAATTACAATTTCACACACATAAATGCAGTAAAAATAAAAAAGTTATTATTACAAATATGATTATTATTTTTTCCTTATTATCTAAAAACATTATCATCAAATCACTGTAATATATTTTCACATGAGAAAATTATTATTTGAAAATGCATTGTTCTAAACTGCAAATGATCTTTTGTTGACTGTGTGACTTGTTAAAATAACACATGGTGAGATGGGCAGCCAAAAATTCAACGAAGGGCCACAGTTTATGCACACTGCTTTAGAACAATTCTTAGGAACATTTGTTCTTCAGGGAATTGGATATTTATCATCATTCGTATGTTTAATTGCAGAATTATTAATTGGAAAGTAGATTATGGTTCACACTAAATAATTTAATATAAAATTATTCTTGTTTCAAATTTCGTATCACGAATAACAATGATAATGTGATTTGATAATAGTTTACTGATGTTACCAATTGTTGATATCATAACATTATGAATGTTAAACTTATATATTGATTAACAATAAGCAATCAAATAAGTCACTTTTCATAATAATCACTCACTTTTCAGTTAAGTATTAATAAAAAAAATATTCACTTGTATAAAAATCAGTTAGTCTTTGTTAATTACCTTCATCTTTTGTAAGATTTTTAAGAAATAATTTATAGAATTTAATTTTAGTCCAGATACTGATTTTGATATGATTCACTAGTCAGTTTTTAAATTTTTCGGTACTGAATAAGCTGACGTTAAATTTGAATTAACATGTGTATTCAAAAAATGAAGTTCACAAACTATTTTCCCTCTATATCATTCGGAAATGCATAACTGTATAAAATTGACAGTTATATGCATAACTGTCTTGTTATCCGTATAAAATTATAAAAAATTAAAATTTATTAATATTCTTGCAATATATTATAAAGCACTAATTAAATATTTATTCATTCAATAAACCATTTATTTACTTCTTGTTAATACCAAGTGTTTCTTAAATCAAATATGGTAAATTTTTATTAATATATGAAAAATGATTTTAACAGTTATATGCCTATACTTAAAACTTCTATATATATAAAATATTTGACAAATTTGTTTACACTAGAGAGGTACATTTACATAGATATATAGATTAATTACTTCTAACTAATATGGTTTTTACACCAACATACTTCACTATAGATGTTAGGTATCCTGTATGGAATTCATATTCCTGTGAAGTATTGAAGCAATATATGTTTGCTGATTTCACATCTTCTATAACATGTTTCACTTTACTTCGCATCGATAACACCGAGTTAAAGATCTGATGTACATTTTTTAAATTTATTCTAAGAAAATATTGTAAATGCAAAACTTTAGACACACATCTTACCCCGAATATATACTGGAATCTTTTCTGTGAAACAAAATGAAATATAACTTTTACTGTCGCGAATTAACATGAGTATTATATAGTTGAGCCATTTAAGAATACAAATTTTAACATGTAAAGATCGTTAACAATGTGTTTTGGAGTAGTAATAGTGAACCAAAAGTGGATACAAAGTTTAAAAGTTAAAATGTTAGCTTGGATTAAAAACTATTTTGAAGGAGCTCATCTAAAGTTTATTTAAATGGCTCGAGATCAAATAAAGTAGTACTTATTTATTTTTAACTTATAGGCCTAGAAGTATTTTCCAAGTAGGAGAAAAAATAAAAAAATTAAAACAAACGTATTGATATATTCATGTCATATACACAAATGTATTACAATAATGCTTATTCATATAACGTACATCGAAAATTTTAAATTTTCCGTCTGCATGGATTAATAATTTATTAATCCATTTCAAATTTTGGCCTCTATGGAAAAGGAATAGGCTTAGATATTATGATACTTATGTAATAAGATTTATTAAAAAATAAAAACTTTTTGAGCAAAATTCATATTTTAGGAGTCTGTTTGTTTAGAGATTTTGAAAGAAACTACTAAATAGCCAAATTATTGGGCACTTTAAGTGATTAAAAATTAATAACTTTAATATTATTTTATTTTCGCTATAAATTATATTAAATAATGTGGTTAAATAAGTATAGTTTGATATCTTATAATACTTTTTGTATTTAGAAATATAATTATTTGGTTTATAAATATTGATAGTAAATTCTGTTATTTCTATGCATAGGTAGATAAGTTATTAACTGATTTGTGATTAACGATATCAATAAAGAAGCAAATATATGCTTATTCTCATCAAATTGATTTCGGCTCTGGGATCAAACGGTGAGACTGCAAACGAAAATATTAAAAGTGCAAAATGTGGTAGTGAGGTGCAAACGAGTGCAAAAGGGGCCAACTTCACACCGGTCAAAGAAATCCGAACGTGAAGTCACTCAAAGAAAAAATATTTTTTATATTGAACATTTACGTTACATTAACTGAAACACATTCAGTTTTATTCGAGTAGCCCGTTATATTTACGAAATTTGAAATTTTTTTGTTTTTTCAAACCTGTTTGTATCTTTCTATTTATTTATGAGAATTTGTATTGTTGTTGTTGTTGTTCTTGTATATATATATTTCATATTGTTAAATGGGGACAACTGTTGGTCTTTCTATTTATTTATGAGAATTTGTATTGTTGTTGTTGTTGTTGTTCTTGTATATATATATTTCATATTGTTAAATGGGGACAACTGTTGTTACTTAGGTTGCATTATTAAATCACTAATCAAATAATGTTCTTTATAATATTCATTAAATTGGTTTTATCATTCATAATTGTATATATTCTTTTTGATTCGTGAATGGTATTAGATTATTCTTTCCATATATTTTTATTTATAGCAAAAATTCTTTTATTTTTGATTTTGTTCTATAAATATATGATATTCTAATATACTAAGATTCTATGATTATAAGAAAATACGTATTTTTCCATAAGAATTTATTCTCCGTCATATTTATCATAAATCAGCAGACATTTGTTTTTCTACAAACAACATTTCAATGATTCAATATTGTTTTTATAAATTTCAAGAAGAATATTGCATCTAATTTAAAATTATTGAGTAATTTGAATAAAAATTAGTGGAAATTTAGTTATTTTTATATTATCCCAAGAATTTCCAAAGAAACGTAAATTTCAACAACGAGAAAAAAAACTGTTAAATACAAATAAATTTCATGAAATGTTTGGTCAATTGTGTGCAGCTGAATATTTCTGAAATAAATTTCATTTATGGAATTATGACATAGTAGACATAAATAAAATATTGATATTTCAATGATGTTTTGGTTACTTCCAGTCATTTAGATATGATACATATGCTATTATATATAGGTAATATATGCATTATTTGTTCATACACTGAAACTCCCATTACTTGAACAATATACTGGCATTAAGAAAAGCTATATATCATATAAACATCAATTAGTTCATATAAATTACACAGGCAAACTGTGCTATTTTCATTGTAGTGATCTACATTCAGATTATCAGAGATAATATAAAGCTATGTTATGTAATATATCAAACAAATCCTCATTTTAACAGAAAAAGGAGATAAATGAGGATTAAATACAGAAAAACTTACTTCAGCAAATAATTCATTTATTTTAATATTAACTCGGCTAATTCAATGTTATTTAACAGATTTATTTGATTTTTAATACATTTAATAACATTACTCATTTTGTAGATTCATCAGAATTTTATAATTATTTATATGTTAATTACACAATTATAACATTTGGAGAAAATATATTTATATATATTATTATATTTAATTATTATTTGAATTGCTGTATACAAGGAAAATCCCTTAATATCATTTTTTTAATTGAATATGGAGAAAAAGTGAAGAAGCAGAAAGCTCAGTACTTATATAATGATAATAGTTTTATGTGACATCAATACAATTATTTGATATCTTCAATTGAATACAACAACTATTCTCATTAAATTATGATAAATTTTTAGATAGCAGGTATATAGAATATTAATTATTTATAAGAAAAAACATCATATAATTATATAATTATAAGAAAAACATGTTATTTGTATGGACGTTTCTTTCGTTTCTTAATTATTTCCACGATAAAACAGATTAACGACAAAATACACCCGACTCCTAGAAGAACGAATGCAAATGTTACGTTTTCAATAGTAATTGGACGAAGTTCTTCAGATTTAATTTCTTCTTGTGGAATACTTTCTTTTGTCATTATGTTTTCGTTAATTTTCTGAATGATTCCAGTTGAAAATAAGATATCCACACTGCAATTCAACATAAGAGAGTTGTAGAGTTAAAAAAAAAGAAAGCGACAAAATTTAATGTTTTGATTATTATTGACTTACATTTTGTCTATGGATTTTTTATACGGAAACCCTCTTCGAACAGCGTAAGCAGAATATGATGTCATTATTGGTTCCGCGGAGATGAATAGTTCTTCTAGCCTATATCTAGTAATTTGCTCTACGTATGAAACATAGGTAATAAATGCAAATCGACCACTCTTTAGCTTTTCATGTATTGCATTATTGCTTAAGAAATTTTCGTTTTCGAAAATATGATCAGCTAGTATTTTCATAGATTCACTTTCAGTTTCCTGAAAATATCAAGGAATTATCTAGACCATGACATTTCATAGAAATGGAATTTTAATATTAAATTACATAAGCATGTCAAATATTTTCTAAAAGACAATACAGTGTAAATTATATGTTTATAACTTTTTCTTAATTACAGTAATACCTGACTTACGTAAATTCGGAGATACGTAACTTCTCATTGTCCTCTCGCTCACTTGTTTGTTTCATAATTACATAGGTGCATATATATTTATGTACATATTTCATTTGCTGATTTGTTGATTTAATTACAACTATATATTATAAACTTTTGAAATTTGTTGTTTTCTCGATTACAAAGAGATAGTTAAGTTCCTAATATATATGTATCTGAAATTATATTTAGGAATCTGTAGATAGCCTGGCTTACGTAATTTTCAACTTACAATAAGCTTCCCCCTCCCACCTCTTACGTAACTCCGGGATACTTCTGTGCATATATATATTAAATATTATATTGGGTGTAATAATATATTCGTGAAATTATAGATGACCTAATTAATATATTATATCAGTCGATATCGATAAAACACAATAAAGTTGGATAAAATTACAAATAACCTAAATTAAAATAATAATCAGCATTGATAATTATGAGTACTTAAAGAAAGACTACCTTCCCAATTTCAAATTATATTTCTAATTAGTGAAAATTTTCAAACAAGACCTGAGACCATTTGTTTTTCTGTTTATACACATTATACAGATAGACGCCGATTTTAACCTGTGGTCATAAGTGATATATTAAATTTATAGATTACTCTATACTTATAATTGTAAGAATACAATATATAATCGTAATAATCTTAACGAACAGAAAACTAAAAGAAACAGACTGAAAAAGAATGCTGTCAAATATACCAGACGATTGCTCATATGTTTATGTCCAAGTGAATTGCATTGCCAATGTCAAAATTTATCGATTATATCAGCTACGTAATTACGTATGGCTTAAATGAATTTGTTAATTTTAAACTTAAGATCATCAAACCTATTAGAAAGGTTTTAAAAGATAAGCCTCTTATCACAGGTTGTGCATACGGCTATAAGAGATCTGAGTCCATTAGGAAATCGGAATTTATGAAATGGGTTCAAATCTCGTTAAATGTTGGTAGATGCGTACTGTGTTTTCATCCTGTCAATTCCCTAGTTTCACAGGATCATCTTATATACTAAGACTTGCCATAAAGGCATCTAACCTGCTCCAGGATAAAAACGTCTGCGAAAAAGATATGGGTCTTGCGTCCTTATGAATCGACAGGTATTAGGCATGCCGGCATGCCTTAACACCTCTCGATCCATAAGAACGAAAACCAAATGCAGCGGACATGCTCAGGTGTACAAGTCTGGGGATCTGTTTTCCGCATCTGTCTTCCGTGCATTTTGTCGGGATAGTAATTGTGTTTGTATCAGAATGGGAAGTATCCGCTGCTTACCGTCTCTGTCCAAGAAGTATGGAAAATACTACAGACAAAAGGAGTATTTATTACTGTGAGTTCTCCCATAACTGGAAAACGCCTTTGTTTAGAAATTGAAATGACGGAAAACACCAGAAGCCCCAAAATTATAGAACAGGGCTAAAACATTTCTTTACTCAGAACTTTAAATAATAATCACTTTACTGCGAAAGAAGAGCACTCAAGCGCATACATTCCTCTGTCAAAAATTGTAAAAGATCTCTTTCAGTTCATGTCCCAATAAGGCCGTTTGCAACCGATAAAACGGCCACTGTTGAATATGGTGATGATATCGATCGATATCCTGAATAGGCCGGCTATGGCGCCTTGCCTTTCCTGAATATTGTTCAGGGCAACTGAAGAAGTTTGGCGTTCTGTGAACTAATCCCCCTACAGTCCGACTTTTACCACTTCTGAAATGAATATCATTTAGGCTTCAATCCCTTATCCCTTAGCCCTCAAAGAAAGCGTCAGCACGATACGCAACTTTGGGATTTGGAACCATTTTAGAGGATTCATACCTCACAAGACATACATCGGGTCCATTCTTAATCTCGGAAGGGACTCCCAGTAACTTCCCAAGAACTGGCCGGTCGAATGGTGAACTACAGAGCATCCAACGATGAGGACTGGCTGCTGCCAGGCGACCGACCAGATAGGAATTTCATCATTTCAGACAATGTGTGGATTATTCTGTACCCTATCCAGAACTTACCAACACTGTACGATCACTCTATAGAAGTTCAAACAAAGCCATAGAAAAGAAACGATTTCAAAGGTTTTTCTTCACATCTCGAATGCGGCTTGCCCAGGCCCAACTCGAAATGCACTGTAGGGACATCGGCGTACGTTATAACACTCACCAGCCAGGTATAGTGATACTTCCCAAATGACATCACACTGAAAACCTCCCTCCCGAGAGGAGCTCGCCTTGACTCGGCAGGAGGGCTTACTGGCTATTACTCTGTTTGTACCTATATACCCGGGCTGATACGTTCATAGTGACGAGGAAAATCTAATTGATTCCTAGAATATGACAATATACAGGCGAAAGATAATCCTACATCATAGGATCGGCGTGTGCAGACGTCTCTGAGCCTCACGCAGCTCGTCGAAAGAGCTTGGCTGAACTTGAGAAGACCGCCGCAGGGAGTCCTAAATGAATTTTTTTTCTCGGGCCTCGTCTGACTTTCTATAGAGAGGTCCTGCAGTATCGAGCAATTCGGGTTGAGGCGCCGGATCCCCAGACACTGTCCCTAGTAGAGAAATATCAATAGGATAGTAGAGCTTGGCTTCAACCACTTCTCGCTCTCCAGTCAGTACAGGTCCAAGATTAGATTTCTATCATTTATTATTCCAACTTGCAGTGTTTTCATTTCCACGATCATAATTTATTAATGAAGGTAGGATAAATCCGACAAGAAATAATGTAATGATTAATGTAAGCCAAACCTGAAAAATAGAGATTATATCTTTTACAAGCCATGACGAGTTATTAAATAAAAAACGGATACAATTGGACATATTTGCTTTTATAAAAAAGTTTTACCCATGTTTTAAAAATATTACACATATATAAATTATTTTTATAAAAATTTAGATATTTTCTTTTCCATTAATTTAAATTCATTCTAAAATTTTTACTTACTTGTAATAAATGCATAATGCTGTCATCATGTGTTATTCCACATGAAAATTTCCCTTTTTTTACGGCAGTAGCCAACTCATCTAAAGTTTCTGGTACAGGCATCAAGGAAGGGGCGGCCAAAATTGATACTAAAATGCCGCAATAACCGGATCCCAAAACAAAAATGCATGCTAACAATAACCCGGTCGATAACCTCGAAGGAATTCCTTTCATATTATTTAAATCTACCCCTAAAATGAGAAGAAATGATTGAACACCACACAGAAATCGCATAAGAGACAGTATACGAAAAATTTTCACCTTGTCTATTGAGCATAGCGAATAGAATCCAAAGCCAAACTCTCCATGTCAAACTTGTAGTGTTTTCATTTCCACGATCATAATTTACTAATGAAGGTAAGATAAATCCGACAAGAAACAATGTAATGGTTAATGTAAGCCAAACCTGAAAAATAGAGATTATATCTTTTACAAGCCATGACGAGTTATTTTTTATAGAAGAAAAACAAAAATAATCATTATACTTTTAATTTACTTATATAAAAAATGGCGTACCTCTAAAGTAAATGGAATCAAGGAAACTTTCCAATTTACCGACTTTTTTTCACGTTTTATCACAAAGTGTATCTGATCTACAGAAACTGGTGGGGTAACGTCTGCTTTAAGATATTCATTAATTGTGTAAAACGTCGTGTATTTTATAACATCTCCTTCCTGTTTGCAAAATATGAATTTTATTTAAATGATAGATTCAGACAGATCTAAAACTTATTTTATTCAAAAATACTTAAATTATAAGTTTCTATTATTTTTTTAACAGTTTTAAACAATTTGTTAATATTAAATTATTGCATGCATATAAAGTAATATAAATAATTACTTTTGAGATTGAAATAAATTTTAAAATTAGTTCAAACACAAAATCTTACATTTCTGACTAGCTGTTCAAGTAACTGTTCTTTTCTGAAATACATTTGTCCCCCCGAAGGTAGAGCTATTTCACATCTATGAAAAATTAAATAGATTTTCTTATAATAAATATAATTATTGTTGATTTTAAGGAGATATTTTATATGAAATGAATAGACATATTTTTCCAAAAATTTTAGAAATATTTTAAAGCCATTTCTCTAACCCTAATACAAAATGAAGATGATTCCTTGCAAAATTAATCAAGAAAGATATTTTAGCTGCAAAGTAAATACAGTGTTATTTTTGTGTGTAAATGATTTACATTAAGATATTTAGAATAGTGGAATTATAAATTTGGAATAATCTAGACCGAGATAAATATATAGCAAATAAATTTCTCATAAATTCAAAAAGAAATCTTTTCTGAAGTATACAGCGTGTTTATATTAATTGTTGAATAAGTATAATAATTTTATTACCTAAATTTCAGCTTCTTGTAAATGATGTTCATCACTGCTTCATTATAATCATCAAAAAGCTCTTCGCACGAATAACCTATACTGTCCTGTGGCTGGGAAAAATAATCAATCATTTCAAAATTAAACAGATAAATAAATTAAAAATTATTATACTTACCAATATTTTAACTATTCTCAAGACGGCAGTTTTGTTTATATTTTCTGTAAAAATAAATTTATAATTCATAGGATTTAGTTTTCTGTATTAAAATAAATTATTCTAATTATCTTTCATTACCATTATACATATTATTGAATGAATACTATTGACAAAATAAGCACCTTTATTTATACCTGTTAGTATTTTCATACGAGATCGTTATATTAACGTTCAAACATACGTGGAATAAAATATTATGGCTTTCTATAACTATAAAAATTATAACTCGTCTTCATGATAAATTAAATATAAAGAAATGAATGATAAGGTTTTCTATGTTTATTTGTGAAATGCATGCCTATCTGTAATTATTGTTCCTATGACTTCCAACATTAGTTTATACAGATAGTCGATAGAGAAATATTAATTAATCAATATAGTTAATTATCGAGTTAATCAAGTTTCCTCATATTGCAATTTAATATTTTATTAAAATGTTTTAAAATATTATCTCATACACAAAATTACTTTTATATAAAAATTCATTATTAATTTTTTATTTAATTTTATTTTGAGCAGACTCATTCTAATCCTGATAATAGGTATTTTTAATTTTAATTTTTTTTATATGAATTATCCATTTAAATGGTTATTCTTCCGTAATGAATAATATTTATAATTTAATTTTGCGAATTTCTTCACAAGACAGTAAACTTTTGCGCAACGCAAAAGTTTACTGCAAAAATTGTCAAGAAAATTTTTTAATTTTCCAAAATAAATAATTTATGGTTTTGTTATTTGTTATTATTATGATTCTCACTAGCACCCTAGTAAGGCAAATAAAGAATAATGAAGAAAATAAATATATAATTTAATTTATTGTGAGCAAAAAAAATATCTAAGTTTGCAAACATAAATATAATAGAAACATACTGAGTGGATTATATACAATGTTCTTATAAATGGGAAATATTAAAATACATAAATTAATCTCAGCAGAAAGATTTGCTCCATAATTCTGGCAAAATTAAAAATTTTTGCACAAAAGGATTTTCTTACTTGAAAACTATTTTGACTTTTTCTCTTTAATTGTTTCTTCAAACTGATTAATTATTTCTTAATTACCTTATGAGCTAATCAAAGAGTTTGAATGACCAATAACTTTCTTAAATACATTTTAAATTTTAAATATTTGGAAATACATTTTAAGTTAATTCAATTTGGTGTTTCGAATACAAAAAAAATCAAACTAAAATAAAAGAATGATTAATTCCAAAGTAAATTTATTACTCTTACAAATTTATGCAGTTCTATTGAATAAAAATCATAAGATGAATTATATTTCTGGTTGATGAACTATGTCAAAATTTAATTAACTAACTGCAGTTAATATCCTAGAGCAGAGGTAGGCAACCTTTTTTGTTAATAAGGGCTCAATAAAAATTTTAAAAACTATCGAGAGCGCATAGTTTACTTTTTAAAAAAAAATCAAATTGCTAATTTAATTTTCTAATCACAGTGTTATAATAAATAAATAATTGTATATGCATATAATAAATAAAAATCAAAATTAATAATAAGTACATATGAGATGAGATTGCTAATTTTACATCAAAGTGTTGGATCAGAGAGGCTGTAGACAGGAAGAACTAGAAATTGCTTGGGAGAGACCTTCATCCTCAGTGGATTGATAACGGTTGATTATGATGATGATGATGATGATGATGACATAAAATAACACAAAATCAAATTAAATAAAATTATAAGTAGGCCTAATTATAATTATATGCATAAATTTAATACGAAATTTATACATAAGCATCCATAATGAAATGCATATGCAAAAAAAATCCCGTACGCATATATATGAACCGTATATGAAATTAGAACTCATTTCTAGTGTGGGCCCATCTGAAATGCGCCGCGGGCGACATGGCGCCTGCTGAGCCATGGTGTAGGACAGGGTCAGCAACCCGGTGCGCCGCGCGCACCGCGTTTCCGACCCTGTCCTACAGCAGCAATTTGTTCGTGAGGAAAAGAATGCATTAAAATATTAAACGTCCAATTTTTTTTTTAAAGGCTAAAATATATTTTTCATATTTATATAAATCCACAATTACTTTAAAAAGTATATAATTAACTTCAGCACTTAAATATATCCACTAGTCAATAAATCAAGTTTTTTTACGTTAAAAAAAAAAACATTAATTAACAAACTGATTTACAAGCAAAGCTACAGTTATGATATTTGTGGATCCATACAAAAGCACTATTTAACAATTCTGACTCAGCATTTATTATTTCTAGACGTACTGCTGTATCAATCATTAAAATATAAGGAATTTTTTATACGTATACTTCATTAGAAATACTATAATTTACTGCTAGCACTGTTTGAAAATTAATTCATTGACTTTTATAGCAATTAGGTACATAATTAATTAGTGATCTCTGAGCTACATATAGATTTTCTCTCTTTCTTTAAACGGATACTTAATTTGAAATTTTATAACTTTTATGTTTAATATTACTTTAAAATTATTTTATTTGTTATTATATCAATAGATTTAGAATATTTCAGTATATAATGATTTCAATATTTTTCGAAAATAATTCTTAAAATATTCATTTATTTAAATATTGTTTTTAATCCATAAATGATACAAAAAATGTTAATTACTGTTAATCCATATAAAATTATTTATACGTTTGATATGGGATTAACAAAATTATTAAATTAAGAAGGTTAAGTGAATACGATCAGTTAAAAGATGGAAAAAGTATTAATTTAACAGATTAAATTTGTGATTCCAATAATTTGTGTTACTAAAATCAATCAAATATCAAAAATCAAGGAATTGATATCTATGAATTTTTTAAGATTTTGATTAAATTTCATTTTACTTACCTCCTCTAATAATAAGCAAATTAATGTATAAAAAGATGATGAGCTTCATAATTGCGTCTTCTCTGCTCTTCATTCATTAAATGAATCTACTTTTGAATAATACTTTAACATGGAAATTGTCGTCATGGCAATGGTAATTATTTCACAATAATAATAATTCGTGACAAGCTTTCATATATTATTAATTTTTATATTTTCAATGTTTATAAAGTTTTCTAAAAAAATGAATTATTAGATATCAATATGAAAAACAATATTACAATTAATTTCAGTGGAACAAATATAATCAACAACAGAATATTTAAAAACATGTTTGACTGAATTTGTAGTTGGCTGGTTAAGTGCAACTCTTGAATAAATTTCCAAGTTCAGTTCTTTTTAACTGATATTCTGCATTAAAATTGATTAGCATATAGTAATAGTGTTTTGATGTGCAAGGAAGATAAATTGATAATCAGCTAAATGTATAGTTTCTTCATCATGAACTTTTATAACTTTATTATATGATAACTATTTTTAACTGTAGTATTAAACATTTAATTATAATAATAATCATTTATATTTGAAGAATAATTACGTGGTGTTTCAGATAGATTTTTATATTACAGAATTTTTATAATATAGTTAGGCCTACGTAAATTGTTTTAATTGTTAATTTTACATCAAATGTTGGATCAGAGTGCCTGTAGACAGGAAGAACTGGAAATTACTTGGAGAGACCTTCATCCTGCAGTGGATTGATAACGGTTGATTATGATGATGATGATGACGTAAAATGTTTATGAAGATAGGATTCTAGTTAAACCTAGGAACTTTGTGCTATTTTCAAGTTTATTCTTGGAAAAATTTACTGTTGTAACAAAACTGTCGAAAATGAAATTATTTCAGGAACTTCAAACTTCGAACTGTAAAATTCAAATTTAATATATGACATCATGTTTAAAATAAACTGCCATAATCTATGAAAGATTCTAACGAAATAATGCATTACTCATTGTTAATGGATTCATAATATGAAAATCATATTATAGTCAAATTACTCAAAGATTTAAAAACAAGGAAATGGTTATTTTCTACTAAAGTTTGATATGATTATTACAGATTCATTAAATTTTCGGATGCTAGGTATGTTATTTCTTATTATTAAAGGTGAAATGACATAATTAAGAAAATGATATTTTCCCTTGTAGAAAACATGCTATTTTACATAATATTCATAGTATGTTTTCTAATTCAAAGAATTTTTAAGAACAGGTAGTTTATTTTTATTCCTAAAATGTTATCATATCGAGGAATACTTTGAGGTATCATATATTTTAATAGTCATTCATTGATTGTTAAAATAGACTATGACTGTAGAAAAAAATTTTATTATCTATAAAATAGTCTCTTTAAAATAGACTGAGATGAATGAAATATATAATATATGATTAAGACTGAGTGGCTATTAAAATAGTCTCTTAAGGGTATAAATTAGGTTATAATCTTCAAAAATGCTTCAATATTAAGAATATACAAATGTTAGAAAAATAATTGCGGTTTTGGCTTGGGAAATAATAAAGTATAAACAAGATGTTACCTGTTCCAGAAATTTTAAAATTATATATTAAATACTTTTTCCTAATAATATTGTTAAATATTTCATTTTAAAAAAGTAATCATTATCACTTTAGAGAAGAAAATAAAAACGATGTTTTGATAATTTATCAGATTATACAGATTTTTATATTTTCAAAATATTAATTCTAATGTTGTGAGAACGACTAATAGTATTTCATTTTAAAAAGACATATCCTACTGGACATTGAAAATTACGATTTTATAATTCACCACAATAATAAAGAATATTATGATGGAATTATGATAAAATGATACTTATTTCTGCAGAATTTTTGCTATTTTGAAAACTGTGGTTTAATCGAATTCGTTATAAAGATTAAATGCAATAAAATGCAATCGTAGCACAGACCTTAATATTGGATATATGACATCTCAGAAATCAGACGTCATATATCTTAATTTACGATGGAGGATGAATAGAAATATGCTGAATTTTTGCTATTTTAAAACTGTGGTTTAAACGAATTCGTTATAAAGATTAAATGCAATAAAATGCAATCGTAGCACAGACCTTAATATTGGAAATATGAATTCAGTTTTAAATTACAATAGATGACATCTCAGAAATCAGACGTCATATATCTTAATTTACGATGGAGGATGAATAGAAAGTGTGGTAACAAAAAATGCACCATTATTTTTAAAATGGTTTAGAATATCACATTAAAAATGAAATGATTTAAATATTAAAAGTGAAAATAAATATCAAATAAACAAAGTATTTATATTTCATATTCATGAAATTGAGCAATTATAGGTAGGATACCTCTGGATATTTTTATATTGATACAGTTTTCAAAAGAAAAATAAAGCAATTACGTAGAACAAAACAATTACGTAATTTTAGAGGCAAATTTTCGGTTTAGACAATTTGTTTTTAACAGGTATGATATTTATTCTCAATTGTTAAGTATTCATTTATAAGTTCCACTTTATCGTAATTTGTTTTTAATAGGTAATAACAGGTATGATATTTATTCTCAATTGTTAAGTATTCATTTATAAGTTCCACTTTATCGTATTTTGTAGGACTAAAAAGATACCGTAAACTGGGGTGACTTAAGCTCATTAGGGTGGCTTTGGCCCAATTTTGGAAACGTGTTCCTGTTTTAAATTTTGCTTCATGGTATTATTGTTTTTATCTTCTAATAATAAAAATATAAATTTTAGAAAAGAGGAGTAGTGTAAGGACGTAGTTGGGGAAGTCATTATCGGGCTTTTTTTTATTATAAGATAAGCGAAATTTTGCCATTTGATATTGTAGCATTCTACTACAAGTTAATATCGACCTATCGACATAGATAACGCAAGATGAGTAATGCGATTCCAGTATTTACATCGACTTTTACAAATGCGTCACTTCCGAACAGCGCACAAAACTTTCACTGCATTTTGTGCAATCATTTTTAGGATAACTTTATATTAAGAGATACAGGAATCCTGAATCCTTTGATTAACGAAGTTAATAAATCCTCGGTAATCAAAGGATGCAATACACCGCATATATCAAGGGATAGTCAAATTTTTTTGCGCACTAACCAATACCGCGTTATTCAAACCCGCATTAATCAAGGAATTCCTATATTTTTCGTAAATATGAAGAATATTGATTAAAGTTCAGATTAAATGAACAATATTTTCTGATATTTCAAAAGTTTTTGAGAAAAACTCTGTTAAACTCTTGCCCCATAAATTTTGTTACTTGGGGAAAGTACAGATCAGCACTTTGGGGTAATCGCGTATTTGGCTGCTCTGGCCTCATAACATCTTCAATTTTATCTTTTCGTGTTCTGCATTTTAATTTGTTTATTAATTTCTTTTTCTAACATGGTATAAATGTACATGGTAACATGGTATAATGGTATATTATATAACATGGTTCACCGCTACGTCAGAAAAACCAGCAGGGGCAATTATTCAAAAGAAATGAACGGAATGTGAACGTTGTCGAGATAACGATTGATAAATGCAAAGATATCAATTAAAATTTTTGTATGAGCCATTTTTTATTTGATAAAAAGCATTTTGTTATATTTCACTATACCATCTCTCACATTTCACAAGGACAGGACACACCATCCTACCCACTGCCTGTATATTAAAGCCGATTTCGATCCGCTTTAACACTGTGATTCGATGGCCACACAGCTGTAACACTGTGGGGCCATCGAAAAGTGACTCGTGTAAAAGGTTTAGGCCATAGCGTTAACCCTGTGTGTTAAAGTCGATCGAAATCAGTAGAACCACCTTGTTAGAGTTCAATGCTTGTTTCTTTAACAAAAGATAATTCTAAAGTAAAACAACCTATCTTAATGTGATAAAAAGCATTTTATAATATATTTGTTCCAAATTCTGCTCGTGCTAATTGGCGTGCGTAAATAAACTTCAAAGCTTTTTTAACTGGCATGTTCGCTCTTAACCCGTTTCGGGTTAGTGCAGAGTAACCGACATTTTGTACGATTTTGTCGCAAATTTTCAAGGATGAATTATACGGTAGTAGCTGTGGAATGAGATTGCTAACAACCATTCCAAAAAATTTATACGATCGGTTAAAAAATCTTTTAAATTCCAACTTTGAAAAGACAGCTCTGCATTTACCCCACTCGACCTTACTCTATTATATGCTTGACTTGGAATAATTTATATATCCAATATAGGCAAGTTTCCTGCCTTATGTCAAATATCCCATTAAAATAATTAATATATTTGACTTTTTAAAAAATTATTAGGGCCTACTTATAGCAGGAAAATTTCTAAGGAAATATTCAGTATATGGTTTATTTATCGAATTTCACAGATTATATATAATATTTTCCTTTACATATTTTTTAATGTAAATGTTAACTTCTGGCTTCAATAAAGATGGTTGTATCTTTAATGATATCTTTTTGGATATATGAGATTACTGTGAAAATTTATATGTATGTTAATTACAAGAACTACGAATATAAATATATGGAAAACTGAAATATTTAATTACATTTTGGTGTTTTGAAAATTATGTTTTGGTAAATTATTTGCACTGATTAAATATCGAAAAGTAAAATTATCGACAGCATATTTCAAGAACGAGAATATAGAACCTAAAAAAAGGAATAAAAATATAGCAGATAGCGTATCAAAAACAAAAAAATATTCTACTTTTTTGCCAATGAACAATGATCTATAAGGAATGAAATCTCAAATAATAGTTAAACGGTGTTTAGAATGGAATTATTTAATTAATCAGGCATTTAATTAAATATAGGTATCAAGATTTTACATAAATGAAGTGTTATCACATCAGGTAGGTTATCAACACATATTCAATAATATGTGGAATCTCAAAATAAAAATAATTATACTCATTTGAAACAAGAGAATACATGATGTTATATTAAAAGAAGAATTTCAATTTCGGAGGAATTTAATAAATACATTAGTTGGAATAAATTAAGAAATTAATTTTTTATTTAAATTTAATTTCATTATTTATTTTCAGTTTATTAAGTTATATGTTTAAATTTAGTATTTTTGTTTATTTAAATCATTTTCTATAAATTAAATAGAAAAATATCGTTTAAAAAAATTATTTGGATATGCTGGAAAGATTTTCAGTATTGGCAAATCGATTGCATCATAAAAGTTAACGTATAAAGATTTCTCGTCTTAAAAGCGGAAAATTCAGATAGCACAATTTTAAAATATGGCGAGTAGACGCAGTGGCCTAGCTAGGGCGGGCAGCACTTTTTTGGCCGCCGCATTTTTGGCATTAAAAATTATTTTAAACACTTTATTAAATAATATGAAGAGTAATATGATCAACAATTCCGAGAGTTAAGAATTCCAAAAATTAAATGGTTGTCATTGAAAAATGTCCAAGGTAACTAATCCGATCGAACAAAATACTGTTTTAGTTGTTGTTATAACTATGGAGTATGAAGTGATTATAACATTTGTAATTTTATATTTTAATTTTAAATAAAAGAAATAAAATGATTTTTCTTAAACTTAATTTTCAAACTGTGTTTAAATATATCTAATGTGTATTATGTACTTCCCAAAGGAAGGGCGGAAATCAACATAGTTGTTGTTATAACTATGGAGTATGGAGTGATTATAACATTTGTAATTTTGTATTTTAATTTTAAATAAAAGAAATAAAATTATTTTTCTTAAACTTAATTTTCAAATTGTGTTTAAATATATCTAATGTGTATTATGTACTTCCCAAAGGAAGGGCGGAAATCAACAATGAATGCAATTGACAGATTTCTCCGGAGGCTCAAACTGTATCTACACCGCCGAGTAGATGTCATTTAACCAAACAATTGAGATGGGCAGCAATTGGATGCTAAAGATAAAATCGAGCAAAAGTAATCGGAAAGTAAATTTAGATCGTACTGTGGTTGGCCCGCACTGAAGCAGTTTCAAAATACTCAAACAGAAAATCAGAGAGGTACAATAGTAGAAGACCAAGTGCTATTAATGCAGTGAATATAATCATCAATATCTTCAATTTTCGGCACGAAGAATCAGGAGTTCTATTCCAACACACCTGCTAGTATCCTTCCTGCGGCTACAAGAATGTGGCATCTACTTTCATTGTTTACTGAAAGCTTCACGAAAAAGATCTATGGATGCGTTCCAAATCTCAACAGCAAGTGATCAGTAATTAATTAGTCTCTTATAACGTCAGAAATAACTCAACATCATAAGATTGAAACGACTTGCTGAATATGGTGATAAGAGGGCGGCTAACATGGCGAAGAAGAAGACAATAATGAATGTTATATCTTCTTTAGCATCATTAGAAAGCACTGAAATTTATTTGACAATAAACATCGACAATGATAATGATTTTTTATATTCTCTAACTTTTAAAATCTTATAATTTAGTACAAACTACTTCTTACGCCAAGTTGAATAAACATTGTCAGCCGTGTCAACACACTCACCGCCTATAGACTGTAATGGCTATGTTGAGTTTTAGAACGGTTTGCTGAGAATTTTACTCATCATTGATTAGTCGGTTGAGGTTTGGAACGCACCCTACATTCTTGTCCAGCTTTGGAGAGTCCGAGTTTCCCACCTCCAATTTTTAGGAAGAGTCTGGGACCGAGCCTTTCAACACTACCCTTCAACCTTCTGGGTATACCTTAATAAAGGCTTTCGCTAATCAGTGATGGAGTCTAAAACCTCATCACAGGCTGAGTCGGCATGAAAGAAAGCATATCATATGGCTGCATATTATAACTATCCTAACTTGTATTCTTGCCGATCAATAGTATGGTCGGATTGCTCGCATGGAAACGCTTCGGTTTTCCACTCTACAGATATGTTTGATTTTCTGGTTCTATCCTTGGAAATATTTTTTATTGAACCGAACTCGGCCGCGATCCCCGCCTCCAAAATCCGGCTGATCTCTTCACAGTGATTGCAACCTGTCGAATATTCACTGTCACTTAATATTCTATTTCAGTGGATAGTAGAGACACGTTATAGAAACGACCAGCAATCTTAGTATCCCTTTACCCCTGTTATATGATGGAACATTTGAAATATGGAAAAACATCATGTTAATTGAAATAAATATAACGATTTCAATGTGTAAGTTTTTTATTCATAATGTAATTTTTCTTATTAAGGTACCCGTTTGTCAAAGCTGTAATAAAATAAGTATATTATATCTGGGTATGGATGCATGAAAGTTAGCGTGATATTGAAATATATAAATTTCCCTTTTTCAGAATTTTTTGTAATAATAATAATATAAATGTACTTTTGTCATGCGGATAGGAAATATTTGTTTATATAAAAACATCAGTTTTCTTTTATAAATGTATATTAAATAAATATTTATTAACTAACTAAAGATCCAGTGGTTAATTCTTTATTTCATTATTACTGACAAAGCGCAGAAAAATCAAAAAATTCTATCATAAGTATGCATATTGCTTGTGCATATTATGAGGAGAGAAGATTACTTAACAAATTTCTAATATGATTCTGTAACTTTGTTTTGAATCAGAATGTGATTAATGGCTTTTTGTATGGATCTGAAAATTACATCCGACTATTCTTAGACTCTCTTGCTAGTATCTTTGTATTAGAAAAAAGGTTAAATCTATGTATTATATTTCTTTTTGCAGATGATAGATTTTCCATAAAAACACTGCATTCTTAGCAAAAATTATAATCGGGAGCATTGATTTCTCTTTGGATGACGAATAACAAAGTGTGGTTCCATTCTTCATGATGGTGACCAATATGGTTAAGGTTAGGTTAGTTTAGCCGCCATATCTCACGAGGGAATCTTCTGTATCTGGCTCACAGCCAGATACAGAATGGCAGTATTGAGTGGGAGAATATAGAGGCCATCACAGACTGGCCAATATCCATGATGGGGTCAACCGGATGGCTGAAGAATGGGGTTAAATGGGCATGGAATTAAACGAGCCGGGCTCTGACCTTTACTGAAAATCTGAAAGTGTGGGCTGAATTTGAACCCGGATCCTTCAGACTGGTAAGACACAGCTTTATCATGCGGTCAACCACTGACACCAATATGGTTATGTTTCTACAAGGGATGATCTTGGCAGAGTAGAAGGCATTCTTTCAGGAGAGCTATTACTGCTCGAGAACTGTCTTGGACAATGGTACACTGATTAATGCATGTGTATATGATGTTGTATTCCAGTGACTCATTCAATATTTGTATGGATGTTTTTTTATGGAGGAAAACGGTTGAAAATTATTTCGAAGGAATTTCCCAAATCAGTTAAGATATTACATTATAGAAATGTTTACATAAGGAGATGATATAATTCTGACATTTCTTACGATCTTAAATCCAGGTCTCAACGCTGAGAACTGACACCTGGAATGAAGAAAAAATGTGAAGAACCAGCTTATAATGGGTCGGCCCGATAGCCGTGTGGTAAAGCTGTGGCTTACCACCCTGAAGGATCCGGGGCGAAGGGCCAGTTTATAATGGTTGATGGTTCATTCTATGGCTTTATGCCACTTTCAGTTGATATAGAACTGATGGCCATTCAATGTGCATTCTAGTGACCATATCCTTGATAGAATCTTATCCTCCAACTAGTATGATATCGTTTTAATTAATCGCGACGGAAAGGATTGACAGATTTGTTGAAGAATGAAATCAATCGGACAAATAGAGGACTGATAATTGTCTTCGTTAAATTCTGTCAGTATTGAGTGGGCAATTAGATACAAGGAAATTACACTACGAGGATTCCTTAATATCGTATTGTGTCGTATTTCAATTTTTTGAATAAATTAGTCTTACAGTTAACCTATATGAAATATTTCTACAATTATTCTTTGAATTAATTCCATACTGAAGCATAGAGTTGTTTATATTATGTACTATGAAGAGAATTTATAGTCTTTCTTGGTTCATTAATGACTTCTAGAATTGAATTTTCCTATATGTGAAAATATTTTTATGATCCCATTGAGAAAGGCATTGTCAAGTAAAATATGACTTTTTGTATGATGATATTGTTAATATGGCAAAATAGATTAATGTATGATAATGCTACAAATGTATAAAGCTCCAGTTGGCCGGATTGGTCCCACGAGAAGACCAAATTTCCATTCTGGAGGAGTTGGGTTCGATTCTAGAATTCCAACCATTGTTTATCATGCGGTCTGCGTAGATCTTCATCCTCCATAATCCGCTTGTTTCCTATAAAGTTGTGAGAGCTTTATAAAGGTTTATTTCATACAACTACTTAGTATTTTTACTGAATGGAAAGTGGTGACATCTGATGACAAAAACATAAAATACACTTTTTTATTTAACTCAATCCAAGTAATTCAGTTGGAAGATGTAATAAAATTATTAGCTATCAATGTTTTTATGTTACTTTGAAAAAATTCCATATATTAATTTTTATTATATATTACTATATTTTAAAAAATTATCATTACATATTTTATAATAAATGAGTATAATTAAATAAATATAAATTTCTTTTGATAATTTTTTATCAATATCTTCAAACAGTTTCGATTTATTAAAATAAGTATTCATTGCTTTACAACCATTCAAATATCCGATATTTATTATTATGAATTTATATATGTAAAATTTATTTCTGAATATTTTACAAGTTTTCGTTAGTAGAATAGAAGTAAGGTAAATTATAATTAGAAGTTACAGAATATTTTTGTAATGTATCAGGATTAATATATACATTAATCTCTACTTATAAAATAAATACTCAATAAAATAATTTATATTAAACTTGATAAACTATAAGTGGATAAAGATAATGGATTCGTGGTATTCAACCGAGTTTTAATAACTATGTGATTATTCTTTTATCGTTCTAGCGGTTTACTAAGGGGTTCATTTATTTAAATTAATGGAGTGGTGATTTAACTACAAGGAAGAAAATTCCGATATTATATACCTATTTATGTTTTAATGGAATAACATCGTTCTAGCAGTTTATTTAAATTAATGGAGTGGTAATTTAACTACAAGGAAGAAAATTCCGATATTATATACCTATTTATGTTTTAATGGAATAAAACTTCAATAGAATTTCTAACTAAAATGATTTAACATAAATACAGATAAAAATTAATACAAATATCTATTATAAAGGAGGTTAATATCTTTCTTATGTCTTTTATAAATAAATAAATAAATAAAATATATAAATTTATTTATATCATGTGTAATATCTTATTACTATAAACATTTTCATTATTATTAGAAACATTTTTCGTTGTAATTTATTTATTTACTTATATAGTTGTGAGTATTATTATCAATGATACTGGGAATTTCTCCTGTTAGCAAGATTAAAAATGATAACAAATAACTTTCATTCAGATAGATCTGATAATAGTTTACGTTTGTTTATTATCTAAAAATTTTATCTATTTGCGTATGAAAAAATTTAATCAGTTTATTTTAAATACTTTTTCTTTTATTTTTAGCTGTTTAATGATGTACATATTTTGTCCCCCATCTTCGTCTGTTTACAACAGAATTATTATAAAACTGTATATTAATTGTTTCATTTATATAATTTTAGTTAGTTAAGTTTTGTTATTTTATCAGATAAAAAACAAATCGAAAAGAAAATGGCTGAATTGTTTAATTCGGGGTTCTTAACCTTTTGATGACTCCAGACCCCCCAATGGATTGTCCAATGGTCCCATACGCCTTTCACTCACGTTCCATTTACGTAGTACCCAAACGTAAGTTGATACATTAAATAAAATAAAATACCAGTATCAGAGATCGAGTCCCATACCCCAGCAGTTATTATACCCCGTAGGGGTATGATACTCCCTATCCCATAAGGTTATAGGGATACCAAATGCTGGGGGTATGAGATTCTTAACCGGGATTATCCATACGCCTTTAGGGTATGCATACCCCCGGTTAAGAATTCCTAATTTAATCCATTGCAAGAAATACTTGGTTTTTAAGAAACACTGAAAATTTTAAATTAAAATGCCTAAAAATAATGAGACTTCAAGTACTGATGATCGCAGAAAGTAACATGTATTTCGATGAAAAAACTATATTTAAATGAAATGAGCAGTTGGTTAAGGTCGTAGTTTTTATAAATAATCCCTTTTCTGGATTTCATGTGAAAATTGCAACTCGTTAATGATTATAATAAAATAAAAATTAATTTTTTAATTAAAAAAATAAATGTTTAATATATTAAAATGATGGGAAAATTATTTAAATATAGCGGAATCTATTGTCAGAATAATAACTGGTATAAATGTTATCAAATATGAATATAATTCAAAATGTTACTGGGAACTGCTGGAGGATAAAATTACTCAAAATTCAATCATTACTACAATCTAAAATAAATCGATTTTCGTTAATTTTGTAAGAATGTAATTACAGTTTTATAATATTTACGGAATCCATTGTCAGAATAATAACTGATATAAATGTTATCAAATATGAATATAATTCAAAATGTTATTGGGAACTGCTGGAGGATAAAATTACTCAAAATTCAATCATTACTACAGTCTAAAATAAATCGATTTTCGTTAATTTTGTAAGAATGTAATTACAGTTTTATAATATTTAACAAAGTGGTCAAGATATAATTCCAAAATTGGATTCAGGTTTTAGTAATCCTGTAGATTCATCCGTTTCGAAATGATTAGATGTTTAATGTTTGACGTTACTCTGCAAAAGTTATGGAACAACATGGGCAATTAATAGATATTTATGATGTTCAACAAGGTATGTTATTGAAGAAGATTTTGATGACATATCTTTATTTCCATGAATTTTAATGATTTCAAAACAAAGAACAAAGTTTGAGTTGTGGGCAATTAGTTATTTTTAATAACCTAACTAGACAGTTAAGTTTCACAATTTGA
Organism: Olivierus martensii; assembly: GCA_000484575.1. NCBI lineage: Eukaryota > Metazoa > Arthropoda > Arachnida > Scorpiones > Buthidae > Olivierus > Olivierus martensii. The sequence continues at coordinate 50,588 of AYEL01084002.1, forward strand.
AATGTATTCTTGTATACCTCGAAACGTGTCATAAATGGAATATTTTTTCTGGTTATGTAACTTCCACGAATTATGATAATCTGTTTCTGTTACTTTTAATAACCATATTTCGTTTATAAAACTATACAAATAAACTATAATAGAACAATTATTTGACCATAATGAATAAGAATCATCAACCTCATGTCATATGTTTCAGTTAAATTTTTCTAAGAAAATTATAATTTGAACCAAATTTTAAAGAATTGTTTAGTTCTATAAAATGTCCGTATTATTACTTAAGTAAATACCTCATAAAACGATATATTGATCGAAATGGAAAAATGCTATTAAAGAACTTTATAGATGCTAATTTGGTGATAAAACGTGATATCTGTCACGAAGCTATTTTATTTTTCTCAAATATTTTTAATGTTAAAATACATCCTTATAAATACGTTACTGCATTACTGAAATGATCAAGTCTTATTAATTCCTGAGCAGTTTGAACGATTAATCTCTTTATCTTTTACAATTTTTTAATGGTTGATTTTAACTTTCTGGAGAACTTTACAAGAATAGATAAGTACAGAGTATAGCAAAATAACGTTCTGGTGAAAATTGTTTTTTTTTTTATTCTTGTATTATACAGCAATATTAAACAATACAAAACAAATAAAATTTTCATCTTTGATATTCGTAATTTTTTAATAAATGAATATTATAAAAAAGTGAAATAAAAATTTCTCGTTAAATAAATTTTGATTATTGAATGTACTGCTACATACGTAATTAAATTAATATAGATTAAAACGTTATGCCAATCGTCTTCTGAGACTTACCATATATGAATGAATCAAAATTCTAATAAGTTCAACCATGGTTAATTATCAAATTCTTTTTAATATTTTAATTTTTTTCTGGAAAGTATAAATCATAGTTTTTCATGTTCACCAAAGTTCAAGAAAAATTTAAAATAGGCCTTTCTTAGTTATGACATAAAATTTCATTTTCACTTTTCACGAAATTTGAAAAACTCTTCGATAATTTTATGTAATCATAGATTTTCATGTTCACCAAAGTTCAAGAAAAATTTAAAACAGGCCTTTCCTAGTTATTACATAAAATTTCATTTTCACTTTTCACGAAATTTGAAAAACTCTTCGATAATTTTATGTAATATGATAGCAAAATGGTCTAGGAACCAACATAATGCAAAATTATACAGTATGTTAACATATTACAGTAGTATTTTAAGATGGCGGCGATAACATCAAAAATTCCTCATTTTATATTCGGAAGTTTCCATTAAAATCTGAGAAATAAGAAAATTTTAATTGACCTAATTCTGAAATATAATATACAGTATATAGTGTCATTTCAATACTCTTAGAGCCAATTTATACCAGTATCGCAGTTACGAACAACCCGATATATGAACAGGTCTGAATTATATTCATAACTAGAGAATAACCTATAATAGTAATGAAAATTAGTAAAGAGTTGTTATTAAATATATTATTATAATAAATAATAATAATTAAATAATTTCATACAAAAAAAAAAAAAAAAAAAAAAAAAAAAAAAGTATATTTTTAAAATAATATTGATACACGAATATATTCTTTGTGTAAGTATCACAAAAGTGGCTAAACACGATAGCGAGATTGGCAAGAACGTGTGCAGATAAATTCAACCATTATTCTTGTCCCATGTGATGGTGAGAGGAATAAATTTTTGCAAGAATCAATCTTGCTTGAACATGAGTAGTCATTTTATGTCAAAGTAATTTTATTAATTATTAATAGATTAGCTAATGTTATCATCAATAATTTCATTATATAATTGACTAATGGCGCCTTAAGATTAAATTCGCCCTTAGGTACATTTCAATTTTTATACGGCCCGCTTCATCATGAAAATTGTTAATCCGGCCCTCGGCAGAAAATAATTGCCCACCGTTCTAGACATTCGATATCGAATTATCGATTGGGAGACTTGTTAGTAGAGTTTAAATGGATATTGACTTACCTGAAATCAGCTTTCCATTGTATTTGAAATATTTGAACATGAATACCAATTTAAAATAATAAAAATAATTTAAGAAAAACTAAACATTAAATAAGACGGTTTAGATACTTTTTTAAGTCAAAACTCAATTTTCCATTTTTTTTTTTTTTTTAATAATAATTGAAGGAAAATTATACAAATAAATTTTGTTTTGCTGTTTGTTTAGATACTTTTATAAGTCAAAACTCAATTTTCCATTTTTTTTTTTTTTAATAATAATTGAAGGAAAATTATACAAATAAATTTTGTTTTGCTGTTGATTCATAAGCGCAATGACTGAGTAAATATTATTCCACTTGAATTAAATTGGCATATTTTATTATGATTAACAAATGAATTATGTCAAAGTAAATGATTGGTATGGGATTAGTATTACTAACGTAATACGACAAAATATGTTCACAGCCCAAAACATATTAATTCACATAAATATTTGATTTGAGTGAAATTCTTTTACAATTACTGTATATCGAACTTTTCGTGTGCGAAAAGCTATAGAAATTATTTTAATATTATTTTACATAATAATAATAATTCCAATTTGATAATTTTAAATTTTATAGATGTGAAATCGAATAGATATGTCAGCATCAATTTTTCAATTTTGAAATTCTTTTCACTTGTTTGCACTTACTTAACAACTTTTCGCTGTTTATATTTTCATTTGCATCTTCACTGTTCTGGTCCAGTGTAAACAAAATCAAAATATGAACTTATACGTCAGTCCTCTCTCTATGATTTATTTAAACATAATTCATAATCTATATATGTACAGTATACTTCCCATTATTCCGGAGTCGGAGTCGGATTATTTCAGTTGCAGAATAACCGGGGGATAATCCGCAACCCGAAATTAAAATTGCAAATGCTGCAATAATTCCTTGCTGCAAATAAACCAATTTCTTCTTTCCTTTTTCAATATTTTTTAAAGAGATTTGGATATATGTATGTACGCAATTTATTAAATTTTTATTATTAAATGCGTATTATCAACAATTTTGATTTCTCTTAGTAATTTCCGGATTAACCGGAGTAATTCATCCCCGCTAACCCGGATAATCTAAAGCATATTATATTTTAAAATATAGTATAATTGATGATATTATGAATAAAAACTTTTATTTATAAATATGTTACGTATAAACCAATATATGTGATATAAAATATCAATCTACATTTAATATACTTGCACACACTTTTAATATAATTCAAATTAAAAATAAATAAAATAATATTTAAGGATGATAATTCTTAATATTAAAACATTCCTCATTATACTCTGATTCTCTTTGATATTTTGTTTAAAGTGAAAAAAGCAAAAAGAAAAGTCACTTCACAATTTTCTTTTAAAGTATATTCAAAAAAGGTTTGTGTTAAGAAATAATACTAATTACATAAACAGGAAAATACTATTTATACCTTTATTTCTTTTCAATGTAAGAAGAAGTGAGTGCGCCATTATTTCTTTAACGAAATTCTAAAATTATTGATTGTTGTTTATAAGATTATTCTAATAATTTTATGCAAAATTGAATGAATAGTACAATATCCGTTTTGTTTTTATTCAATTATTATCTGTTCTATTTTTAAATTATATCTATAAGTTTAAAATAAGAGAACTCAGGTTTATTTTATCATGAGATATCTAAATGAAATTTCGATATGGCCATTAACAAATACAGTAAGACCCCGTTTAACGCGGGGTATACGTTTCAACAAAACAAAGCGCTAAATGAAACAGCGTTAGATGAGGTTATCTTAACATGTAAATAATGGGATAGATGTAGCAGGATAGTGAATAAAGAACATACAAAATAAAATAAGAAATGATACGTAACATGTATTATTACTATTGTATTACATTGATTAAAAGCATTTTTTATTACTAATATCGATTTGTATTCGTAAATCATTTATGAAAAAAAAATATTCGAAAAAATAATTTGTTTGTGATGAGGAAGGTTCTTCCTCATTTGAACTTTTTGCTTTTTTTGTTAAGAACTCATTTAATCTTTTCCTCTTTTGTTTAGCAAACAATTTTCGATAACAATACATGGCTTCCATGACAGTTCATCTTGCCTTCGAACTTTTATCAAAATTTGGATCATTTTGTATAAACTGATCCATAATTTACCTGATAGTGGCTAAACTTGTTTTGAGAAAATCCGTTGCAAGTTCTTTTGCTCCACATTTTCAGAACGCTAACTTCCTCGTCTACGTGTGATTTCGTATTTGGGTGAGTATAACGGATTGAAAAACCACACCAAAGTGAATGAATAAAAACAATAAAATTCGAAGAAATCCGCGTTATATCGAAACAGCGTCAAATGGAGCAGCGTTAAGCGGGGTCTTACTGTATACCACAAAAAATTGAACGAAAAATAATCAAGCAATATCAAACAGTTCTATTTATTTGACTCTGACATGTGTTACGACTTCCGTGTGGCTTTGTTGCACGTAAGCGATAATTTTCAGGAAAGATAGATATGCGCTTTATTTCTTAGGAAAAATCACAGGATTTCTCAAATATGATGCAGATGTATATATTTTACATGAACTTCAATTGAACTGAAAATAGAGAAAAGTTTTCTTAGTTAAATTATACATTTTATTCATTGCTTTAAAGTATTAATTAAGTAAACAACATTAAAGTTAGTACATTTGCATAGGGGTACCATAAATCAGTATTAAGACAGTAAACTTTGATATACTTTACTGATTTATACATTTTTAATTTTACATCTGTTGCATCTTTATTAAATACTAAGAAAAGGAATTATTCAAGTGCTCTTAACCGATATATGTAGGATGGAATTCGATAAACCTGAATCTTCATAACAAAATCTGGTGGAATACAGAAATTAAATCCAGATCTACCGTGAAACAACCGAACAATTTACAATATGAGAAGAATTCATCATGTGTCATGCAAACTGTGATGAAACAAATATTTGGAATCCATAAGTAATTCCCCATTTGTCATTCGAATATAGTGTTCAATAATTTGCCTATTCTTCAGGTTGCTAGTAGTAACTTGAAATTTTGATACCTATATTATGTCATTTTATATTCATAGTTACGAAATTGTTATTAATGACATAAAATATTTAATACTATATCAACAATTTTATTAGAAATATTTTTTCCTTGAAATATCTTTTATAATATTTTCATCTATATTTCAGCTATATTTCTTATAATATTTTTCATTATTTTCAGAATTAAATTTCTACTTCCAGCATCAGATAAACTCATCTGAAAAAACAAGGAAATGTTTATTCACGAAAGTCTTTATATAGTATGTAAACAGATATGTTTTCTTTAAAATTTATGAAAACCGAGATAACTCAGAGCTGTTTGAAAGTATAAAATGTATCATCATCATAATCAACCGTTATCAATCCACTGCAAGATGAAGGTCTCTCCAAGCAATTTCCAGTTCTTCCTGTCTACAGCCTCTCAGATCCAGCACTTTGATGTAAAATTTACAATCTCATATAACTTTTTTCCAGTTTTGCTGAAGAAACCAATTTTCAACTTTTTATTTTTTGAAACTTATGAAGTAGATTACAGATTGCATGGTTAAATGTTAAATAATGTTCTTATAAATTAATTAATCTGTAAGTTTTCTGTGCATAACTTTTTAGAAGAACTAATCGTTATAATTTTAATTTTTATCAGATAAAAAATAATTCCTATATTTCCATCTCTTGCGATAATCTGGGGTCAAAAGAAATATATTACATTCCTAAAAGTATAATAATATATTTTTATATAAATTTATATGCATATTAAAATTTTGAATGGAATTTTAAATTTTGAATTTAAAATTATACAATTGCCAGAAGAATTACTTATGTCCAAATGTAGAAATCTCATATTCTTTCGAATTTGATTTTGTCCTTGCACAGAACTTACCGGTAATTAAAAATTGTAAAAATTGTAAAATTGTTCTTAAAGAAAAATTGTATATTCGAGAAACCATCTGCGTATTTTAAAATTTTGATAATTTGTAGACGCATAATAGCGAAACCATGCTGTGAGAAACCAAGCAAAACGAGAGATTGCAAATTTTCTTACAAGATAGAAAAAATTCTGCCAATAACTCCATTTACGAACATAAGTATTATATAATAAAGCATTCATACCTCAACAATTATTGAATCAAATTTTATTAAATTTTTGATAAGTCAATTAGAGTAAAACGGAAAGATGATAAAATAACTTCTATAAAATGATACAAAATGAAAAAATAACTTTTATAAATTATCTCAATTTTTACAAATTCAATAAAAAATAGCTATATAAAATTTATCAATTTTAATTTTTATCAGATAAAAAATAATTCCTATATTTCCATCTCTTGCGATAATCTGTGTTTTCATAAAAGTATTAATTAAAAGTTTACGAAAAAGCGTTTTAATACTATTTAAAATAATTTTCCTTCAAATTAGTAATTTTATCAAACAAATTTTCGGCAACGCATATAAAATTTATTATATATAAATTTCTGTTCCTTCAGAATACAAACTATATAATAAACATTAAATACATGATGTATTTTTTCTACAATAAATATATACAGTCTATCCCGTTAACACGCTGTAATTGGGGTCCATGGTTACTAAACCGCGGGTTAAGTGAACCGCGAGTTACAGTATTAATATAAATTGAGCAATAATATAACTTCCAACATTGATATGAATTTTCTATGTGATTTGACCAAAATGAAATGGTTGAACCTGCAGCTAATCTCACTGATCACGAGATTTAATGACAAAGATGTGTAAGAGTGATATCACAAGCGATTGCTTATCAAGGTAACCGCGTGTTAAGCAGACTCGCATGCTACTAAACCGCGTGTTGTCGGAGTACGACTGTATTACTCTTATTCTGTAGTAATTTTTTGGAGTTATTCAATGCTAATAAAAATATATTCTCAGTTTTTCTCAGGAAATGTTAATTTAAACTATGCCACACTTTTCTGCTTTAAATTTTAAAATCAAAATTGCATACTAAACAGCAGTTATTATGCAATTTTGACTTTAATATATAAAAGCTGAAGGGCTTCATGGCTGGACCATAATTTGAAGCTCAATAGTGAGGTTTTGGCAGTTTTAGAGCCTACTATAGTCAGAGAAATAAATATAGTAGACTGCACGCATAGGTTTAGCTATTAAAATAATGAGAGTGAAATGAGAAGAATAGTGGAATGAAGAGGAAAGAAAGTATGATAGGATACTAGAGAAGAGAGAGAGGAACCATTTACTCGGCTCTTACGACATGCCAGCAGTCGTTGGATGAATTCATATCCCTATTACAGGGGTCAGTCCCTATTATAGTCTGTTCATCAAGCATGATGGGGTCAACCAGCAAACTGAATAAAGGTATTTAAGGGGCCAGCAAAACTGCAAGGGTAAGATCAGCAATTAAATCTGCAAAATTGGCTTTAATTGCGTTAAAGAAATAATTCCTGAGTTATTTTTATAACACTGAATTCATTACAACTGATTTCGTTAGAATGAACGAAAATATAAATATCAAGAGTATATCACTTATAGTACCGTGATCACTAATATATAGCTTGAGCCATTAAATATTAAATGGAAAAATTGAAATATTAATGATTCATAGCAATTACTATGCATATTTTATTAAGGAAATAAATTAAAATGAAGCAAATAGAAGCTTAATAATTTACAAGAAAACATCTATTCTTGAGCAATTATTATATTGTTCTTGAGCAATTAATGTATTGTTATCGACAATTGTTTGCTAAACAAAAGAGGAAAAGGTTAAATGAGTTCTTAACAAAAAAAGCAAAAAGTTCAAATGAGGAAGAACCTTCCTCATCACACTTAATAATTTACAATAAAACATCTATTCTTGAGCAATTATTATAAGACGAAATGAAGCACACAATACTTTGAAACTTTTATTATAATTATCATAATGAAGATTATTAGAATTCTATTGCATTTATTAATAATTAATCTATAAAATATATAAAATTTATCAATCTATAAAAATACGAATAAACAATTATTGTTTATTCGTATTTTTATAGATTGATAAATTTTATATAGCTATTTTTTATTGAATTTGTAAAAATTGAGATAATTTATAAAAGTTATTTTTTCATTTTGTATCATTTTATAGAAGTTATTTTATCATCTTTCCGTTTTACTCTAATTGACTTATCAAAAATTTAATAAAATTTGATTCAATAATTGTTGAAGTATAAATGCTTTATTATATAATACTTATGTTCGTAAATGGAGATATTGGCAGAATTTTTTCTAGCTTCTAAGAAAATTTGCAATCTCTCGTTTTGCGTGGTTTCTCACAGCATGGTTTCGCTATTATGCGTCTACAAATTATCAAAATTTTAAAATAAATTAATTCATCAATGAACCAAAATTTCAATTATTAAAATAAATAACTTCAATACTTCTTATATTTAAATTCATTTATCAGTGAAGACTAAATTAAACAAAGAAGCAAGATATAATTTATCGACTTCCTTACTTCTCTTATTAATTCTCCAACCATTCCATTCCATCCAGCTGTAGATGTTGGATCTTGTCCTCCATATTTTGAATCATTTACAAGCCGCATGGTATAATTAATTTTCATGTTTTCAGCTATCAGATCAGCTAAATCTTTACAATAACCTTCAAATTCTTCGTTCCCTTCTAGTCCATTTTCGGATCTTTTTTGCATTAGGTATGGTTCTTCCTATGAATAAATCATTCTATCAGTATCATCTTAATAAAAGTTATAACAAATCACTAGTAGTATAAAAAATAATTAAAAACATACAAGAATACTTGCGACTGTATAAGTTTTATTTTCAAATCCTGTGTTTTGAGGAACTCGACGGTATTTTGGAGGGTTCATCACCAGGCCATATTTATCTGACCAATGTGCAACCTAAAAAATAGAATTCGAAAAAATAATTTTAATAATATCGTATAAAATTTATTTAATTTTATCATAAAAATAAATAAATAAACAATTAAATAAAACTGATCTACTACGTTATTAAAAATTAATTTCAAATAATATCAATGTTCATATTTGACCGAGGGCGACATCTGGTGACACTCACCTTCACCATTTCATTGTTGATAGTCATTTCGACCACATCGATTGAAAAATTTCTTCGATATCCGAACTCATCAAAAGTAATATTTCCCGTTAATCCCGTTATATCAGTCTATATTTTTAAAGGTAGCAAAATAGATTATATAAAAAATATTGTAAATCGTAAAAAAATTTGATGTTTAAAAAATTAATAAACGTATATTTTTATATTTAAAATTATCAAATGAAACATTTCATCTATCAAAACATATGAGAGATAGTGAAAATAATTTTCAAACTTGTTGAATCAAAAATTAATTGTAATTAAAATTAATGTCGATTTCGAATAAATTCCAATTACTGTAATTTAAATTGTCCATTTTAATTTTTGAAACGGTAATTGTAAAATTAAAATAAAAGTTTTAACTGACAAGAATTGTAAATTTCAATTAGGCAGAAAATGAGATTTCCTTTTAATGATTTTAAAAATAGTTTTGACAAAATTAACATAGTGAAAAATGCTAAAATAAATATAATAAGCATCTCTAATTATCATTTAAATCTCATTAATTTATTTATAGATTTTTTTAAAAAAGAAAATTAAACAACATAATTATGTTGTGTATTAATTTTAGATCTTTATTCTGAATGGACTTAGAAATTTACATCAGAAGACGGCAAAGCAAATTTTAATTAAAACCCATACAAGTTGGTAAATGTAGCCATTAAAAATAACTTAACTTTTATGTTTTGTTTAATACGTACACTTTAATATATCTCCCAGTTTTACGGAAATACCCATAAATAATTAATTTTTTTTTTTTCATTCGTTTAGTTTTGTAATGTTTATGGCAACACATAAAAATTAGTTTTTTTTTTATTTTCGTGGTAATTTCATTATTTTATAATAATATTAAAGTTAACTTTAATTATATGAATTTATATATGAGAATCTCCGACACAAATTTTTTTATTGTAATTTAATTTGTGCTAATGAAAGTTGTTTTTCCTTTGGATTAAAATAAGAAAACTTACTTTTCTGAGGTATTTGGTTATCTTCTCTCCATGTTCCCAAGTAATAACTGGCATTCTTCTGCAGTCTAAACCTTTTGTGCCATTATTATAAACTTCACCTCTCCGGAAATTATTACGGAAAATATCTGGTTTCTTCTTCAATAACCTACTGTATGCGTCTAGTATCACTTTTGTTGTGTCATACATTAATGCTGAATCGGCCTGCATTAAATTATTTTCTTAGAAAAAAAAACTATCAGAATATCGTCAGAAATAAAAAAAAAAATGGTCTCACATTTTGATAAAACAGTTTTATAGTTAATGTTTCATTTTTAACGCAGTCTCGTAAGTTTCAAAGTAAATTACAAATTTGGTCAATTATAATCGATTAAATGAAATTAATATTTAAAACACATCTTAGATTTAATCGTTTTCAGTACTGTAATTTCAATTAAGTTGAAATCTGCATCAAATATTAATATGATAGAAATTTATAACTGAAATCTACATTTTAATTACAATCAAACTGAAATAAACATAATTATTTCAAGCTTAATGTTCAATTAATATTAAATTACAATTAATATTTATATATGAAGTTGAATCATTTCACTTTAGAATAATTCATAAAACTTAATTAAATTAAATTAGAGTATAAAGTAAATTTAGATTGCAGTGCAATTAAATTAAATGATAAGTTACATTTCAGATTTTAAAAATAGAATAAGAACCATTAAGAATATTTTTAATCGATGCCAATTAAATTCTCAAATTTTAAAATTTATCCAATTTTCAGTTTTAATGAAAAATGTAGAATATTTCAGATTTTAAAAATAGAATAACAACCATTAAGAATATTTTTAATCGATGTCAATTAAATTCTCAAATTTTAAAATTTATCCAATTTTCAGTTTTAATGAAAAATGTAGAGATTTAATTCAAACCATCTTGTAAACACCCTGAGGGAAAGCAAGAGGACACTGTATTACAATGTCCATGGGGGAAATAGCCTGAAAGAAGCAGAAGTCAAAATCAAGAAAATCCTTTCTTTCAGTTATTCCACTTATCAGATGAGAGGGGAGGGACCTGAAACCACAAATCAGAACAACATTTGAAATTCACTCCTCCCCTATAAAAGAGCGCCCTGACAGATAGACACAACATCTTTTTTCCTCTCTTCCGTTTGGAGAACACTAAGCCTCAAAAACAATCCAAGGAATCTCCCATCAGGAAGAGAACAAAGAACACTGAACGTATAAAAAAATCATGATTCATTGAAATATATCCTCTTTGTTATTCCCAAGGTTTTCTCATTTTGTAATTAAGTAAAGAATTATAATTAAGTTTAATATTCAGATCATAGATTGGGTATCTCCCCACTTACACTTGACATTGTAAATATTCATGCTGTGTGGCATCTTCTTAATTAATAAAAATTACAATTGAAAATTCAAAATTAGAAAAACTTGCCTGCTTCTTTATCCAAAATATTCAGTTCTAGGCACCTTTTAATAGGAAAGATTTTATTTATAGTAACAGTACAAACATAAATTACATTCTTGAAAACACTTGGCCTTAAAAGGCTGTTGTATAAGTTAAATTAAAGACAGTCTTTTAAGGCTAAGTGTTTTCAAGAATGTAATTTATGTTTGTACTGTTACTATAAATAAAATCTTTCCTATTAAAAGGTGCCTAGAACTGAACATTTTGGATTACAATTTATTTTAATAATCATCTTTCATTCTTTATGTTGAAGATCAGCCTGGACTCCGGTGTCATTTACCCATAGTAATTTACTTTCATGTTGGAGGAGCATCACAAATTAAACTATTTCTGGTGTCAGATCCTGACTAAAACTTCATTTATTAGCCATTCAGACTACCACTGGACCTACATTTACATATGTTATTTATGATCATGATTAGCTGGCAGGAAGCATTTATTTGAGCAATGACAATGCCATTTCATATTGTTAACTTGTTAAAGTAGCTATATTATTATAATTTATAATTATTCTATTACAGTATCATTTTCATATAGTTTGTTATTTTAACAAAAAAATCTCATTCTAGTGTAATACAGTTTAGTATTGTCTATAAATACTGTGTTAATATTTAAGTTGGTATTCAATAAACAATAATTTACGAATGCTTTGTTTTCTATAGTTACTATAGGTTTCTATCTTGTTTTCTCTCTCTTGAACAGAGGAACATAAGAAAACAGGACTTCAATTTTGCTGCCTTAAAAATTTTAATTTTGTAACTTAACTAATTAATTAATTCTTTTACTCACAACATAAAAACAAAATGATGTTAAACTTAGTCAATATTAAATGATTTTGACTATATTCAAATATAACAACATTAAATATGATAAAAAAAATCATGATCTATAATCCATATATATATAAGCCATATTATATATTACTTACCTATTCTAAAACAAACAGTTTAAATTATAAATTATAGACAATAATAGAAAAAATAAAAAATTATAAATTTAAAAATAATTTATGGATTGTGCATTACATGTTCCTATTGTTACAAAACTTGGAGAATGCCAATGTTTGGAAATTCTTAAATTTTATTTAGTTCTAATACCTAATTAGAAAAAACATTAACCCCTTGAGTGCCTTTGTTGTCTATACACATCAAGGCCGCACAACAAAAAATGATTGATAAACATCCTATAATAACAACAAACTAACAGGGGATAAACCATTTTACGAATTAACCAAATTAAACCCCCCCAAAAGGCCGATGTTGGGGAAGGAACAGGGGCCACAACAATGGCCTACAAGCGACCTTGACATTCGTCCTGTAGAGGCAATATCGTCCTCGACGCAATGGCAATCGGGTCCTTGTGGCTACGGTCGGAACTGTTTCTTCTTTTCCTAACTGGAAACACCAAACTGTCAAAAGGATAACAAGAAAAACCAGAATTTCATTCATGCTTTGGTATTCGGAAGGATGGTGGAGAAAATGTTACATGGGATAGTTCATCAAAACAGGTCGGCGGTAACAATGGTGAATTTAGATGAGAAGACTGTGGAAACTGTTCAAATGTGCTGGTAGGTGGTGGCACAGGACTTCTTGTTGGAAACATAGGTGAATCAACTGATGAAGAATGACGATATGGAGTAGGATGCCTGGATCGCCTTCTTGATACTTGTGGAGAACGTCGGTGAGTGCAGTGGAGACAGAATGGGCAAAACCCGTGGCGAGAAGGCAGAGGCGTTGATGGTGGGGGCGCAGTCCCTGTTCGGGCGCCATTGTAAGGATTCGGGCACCGCGCCCCGTCCGCCCTGGTTTCGGCGCTGATCTTTATGATGGAAACCTACAAAATGTGACAATATGATACTCTTTTAATTTACAAATGGCATAATGCAAAACAATCAAAATAAAATCCAAAAAAAATTTTTTGTTATCATTTAAAAACCGTGTAAAAGCGAAACCATGTAAATTGAGTGCTGTGTATTTAGTTTTTTTCCATCTGTTCTTGTTGAATATTTTTATAATTTTCTCATTCTGTCTGTTTAGAAATTTCGAGCTTTTTCCTACTTAAATCTGAAAATATACAGAATGGAAAATTTAAGAAACATTTAAAGGCAAACCCAGCTTTATACTACTTCAATCAATGCTATAATCAGTTACTTCAATTTTAGAAACTGTAACCATATCCTGTTTTATACAAGTAATTATTCAATTACCATGAGATATTTACTCTATTTAAATTTCTGAAAATGCTATTAGTACATTTGACAATATTGAGTCGACACAGAAAGTGTGTGCTGTCACCTAGGACAATACCTATTGATTATTGTTTGATTCACATGTAGAAGAATTATACATGATCTTCAACTCAATGAACAATATGCATATAATGAATCTGAAAGCAAGGGAAATGAAGCAACTGAAAATATAGCAAATATATAGAAATCACTATAAAAAACTTGAAGACTGATTTAAGCTTGTTGAAGCTGCAAAAGAATTTTATTTAAAAGTCTATCCTAATAAAAATAGAAGCATGGAAGTTTGCAAAAATTTAGAAAAAGAAATTGCTAACTACAGGAAATTTATATAATGAGGATAAAAAAAAATCTAGTCAACTTTTGAACAAATAGTTTTCTAAAAAATTATAATTTATATATGATGTAATTATAAATAATAAATATTAAAATAATTTTTATTAACTCCAAGTAAGCACTGACAGAGTACTAGAAAAGAATTTTTTAAAAACAATAATAAAATAAGGAAAAATCCTAACTATTTTCATTATCAATCGCAAAACATTATATGTAATTATATCTGGAAACTGTTATTTGATTTTAATTAGTTTTAAGAATTTTTAATTATTTTAATTTATTAAAAAAGATTAGAAAAACATATATAATAGTAAATAATAGAATACAGATGAATTCACTAGAAATAAGAATTTTTTCATTAGAATAAATAAAAATAGTAACTAATAACACTGTTTTATTTGAAAATTTTTGATTCAAATAATTTACCTAATTGGAATCTTTCACAAAAAAATACAATGAACTATCATCAAATTAAGATTATATAAATAAATAATATTTAAAATCTAATATAGAGTAAAAATTATAAATAAATTTTTATAAGGCTATGAAAATTATAAAGTGAACCATTATAGATTGTAATATATTTAATTAATTGTTTGTAAATTTTATTCATGTTTAAAAATATTAAAACTTAATTAAATACTTTTATTTTTTAATTTGCAATTCCGAATTGAAAATCAATTACAGTAGACTCCCGATTATCTGGAGTTGCAAATTAAGCCTAGTTAATCCGTAACATGGAAGTGATGTTTAATTATCAATGTTTTATCTTAAATGTGCTATTTGAAAGATTTTCAGATTCATTTCTTTACTATATCATGAATAATTGACAATAAAAATTATAATCAAATTAAAATTATAAATACTGCATTGGAATAATTTCTTGCTCCAAATAAACCAATTTCTTTTTTTTTTTTTCAATAAGTAACATTGGTATACTGTATATAATTTATTTTTTAATATTAAGTACACATTGTCCATAATTATGATATTTTTGAGTAGTCTTACATATCATCCATACAAGCACTACAAGCAGTCTAGGATAAATCATCATTTATTACAGTTCCTATGCACATACAAACGTTTTTGATGCCAATTCGCACCCTCCTCAGGTACACTCACTTAAATTAGCAAGATTATTTAAAACTTATTCTTAGAACATAAACAATTCTATTCTAAACTACAATCGAATATAACAGATTTAGATTCTATTTATATATATTTCTAACAGATTTAGAATATAACAGTTCTAAATCTGTTATATTCGATTGTAGTTTAGAATAGAATTGTTTATGTTCTAAGAATAAGTTTTAAATAATCTTGTTAATTTAAGTGATTGTACCAGAGGAGAGTGCGAATTGGTATCGAAAACGTTTGTAAGTGCATAGGAACTGTAATAAATGATGATTTATCCTAGACTGCTTGTAGTGCTTGTATGGATGATATGTAAGACTAAAGAAAGTATAGCAGTTCTAATTAGAAAGTTATAACTGTATATTTTTGAGTATTTTGCAGATTATCCAGGTTAATTCATTTCTTAACTATCCTGATTAATTTTGAATATACTTTATACTAATCTTTTATTTTTAATGAAATCATAAAATAATCATATTTTAATCTGTTATTTATTAATAATAATAATAATGATTTCTATAATAATAATTTGATTTTAATCAATTACTTAAAATAATTACTTCAAAGTAATAGAGTTAAATTTTTTATGAGAATGATTTAAAAAAACAAGTTTTCACAGATTGTTTATGTAACAATAAAAAATTATTGAAAGCAATTTATTAATATACTCTGTAGTGACAAAAAAATAGTTTAATCAGAATCATTAATAGAAATATTTTTGCCTACCATTTTCAAAAACAATGACTAAACAAACCATTTTCTGCTAATAACTGATACTGTTTACCTTTGTTTACTAAAACATTTGGTGTATAGATTATCTGAACTATTATTAATATGTATTCAAACATATTTTTATTGCCAATAAAGTGATTATAGATTTTAAAGTTATTATTCTAAAATTATATATTTTTTTTGTACTGTATTTATTTAAATTTATCTATAAAAATTATGCATCTTTATTACTTCTAATATCCATGCCAGACTGATCAGGTAGTAATAATTTATAAGTCTGATGTTTTTTAATAAATCTCATTGCCAATATAAAATTAACAAAAACATATTAAAATAAAATATGTTTTATTTCTTGTTTTTATTAAAATTCTAGTAAATCTGTTTAAAAATATAAGCATCAATTATTTTATATATAAGAATTTTAAAGCCATCCTGTTACAATTACAAAAATGCACACAAAAAACAAAGCTCTAAACAGGATAAATACTTATTACAGAGAATGCGATTCGACCTTATCAGTAGATCAACCTCAGCTGCAATGAATATACAGAACGGAGAGAAGCAACCCCCTACAAAAATAAACAACTCAAAAATGACTTCATAAGAGATGTTACCTATTTTATATATATAAACACAAATTATATATTTTTTAAACAGATGGCTTGTAAACAATTGAATAATAATCCTAGACATAGGAATTTGGAATAGGGTTTAATAAAGAATTTCAATGAAACTTGGTAAATTTTTTATTGGCCAATACAAAAGCAATTCTGAATAGAAACAAATTTAATTCTAATTTTCATTATCAAAGGAACTTAATATCAACAATAAATAGAGAAAAATAGCTGAAAATAACATAAAAGTTAAAAAGTTGTTTTACCCATCAAACAACAACATGAGATTAGAGAAGAGAGATCATGCATTATTGATAAAATTATTTTATCTGAAAAATAGTGTAATAATTTTTTGGTATATTTCAAGATTATCATCAGATGAAAGGAATAAAAAGAGGACTGCTATCTAAATATAATTTGAAGCTGATAATTTGGCAAATCAAATAAAGTGGAAATTTATGGCTCTAGGAAGAGAAATGCAACCTACTGTCATTAAGACTGTTGAAAAGAGTGTTGTTGATGTAGCCAAGAATGTGATAGTGATAAAAATAATTTGGTACATAACTGACATGTTTCAACAATTCTTGAATATTGATATGACAGTTGTTTATTCAATTTTACAATTGTGTTGATACAAGATCCATATGATATAGTAGTTAACTGTATCATGCGGATCTTGTATCAATACAATTGTAAAATTGAATAGGCAACTGTCATATCAATATTCAAGCATTGTTGAAGCATGTCGGTAATGTACCACACCCCTACGGGTGGGGGCAGAATTCATCCACTGTCTAACTCAGGGCTGTCCAATTGCAGCCCAGCGCTATAATGAATGCGGCCCAACATAAAATCATAAACTTCTTTAAAACATTGAGATTTTTATGTACCTATTTTTTATTTTTTGAAATTCGTCATACATCATCAAATAATCATACTAATAAAGAAAAAGAAATTTGTTACATTTTTATACAATATTAAAATATATTAAAAAAATAATGAAATTAATGAAGTTTTTATTATTTAAATACCTATCTACATTTCCTATTTCCTATTTTTAAAATATTTCTTATTTCAGTGATTAAAACCTCTTGATTTGGTCAATGATTTAAAAAAATTTCTGAATGAAAAGAAGTCAAAGATTGTTATGCTACAATATTTTTGTTTGTCATGATGGTATCATATATTGTATATCATTTATTAACTTTTTAATTAATAACTATCGTTATAATTAATATAATTTATGTGCGGCCTGAGACAATTTTTTTCCTTCAAATGTGGTCCAAGGAAGCCATAACGTTGGACACCTCTGGTCTAACTTGTGTATTGTAAAAGATGATTAAAGATTTCTTTCTCTCTTTTCTCCTGCTTTTCTATACTCTTTTCACCTCATTTTTTATTCTTCAAAAAGTTAAACCAACAAGTATGCCCTCTATCTCTTTTTTCATGAAAAGTACTAAATATAGTAAATATGAAACCTGGTCTTTTTTTAACACAAATAAAAACAACTTTTAATCAACTAATGAATAAAATATAGAATTTAAAAAGTGCTTTAAACTATGAATCCATCTTCAATTTCTTTGCATAATAAATGATAAATATAATAATACTAAAACTACACTACAATATATACAACTTAGAAGATATATGCACATAGAGATGTATACAGTGTCTGTGATGATATAGTATGGACTGTTAGATGTTCTGATCTTGTCGTCTGTTACATGTCATTTGTGCAGTGATATATTTCTTTCTTGATATAATTCCGAGTGAAGGATTGTCAACCATGTACGATTAGCCATCTCCAAGCTTTGTTAAACATTTCTGCATGTTATTTATTAATTATAGACTTTTTAAACTTTCTTTAAAAATGAACCATTTTTCTTTAATGAAATCAAGATCTGCAGATTGGATTTGAAATATACTTCTTGCAGTGTCTGAACTGCAGAAACTTATTGACTTTATTCTGTTTTTGATTAGGATGAAGATTTTTTTGGGAAATCTTGTGGACTGACAAAGTCACAAAAATTGTCATTTGTTAATTTTTCTTTGAGGAAATCACATCTAAAGGATTAACGTGATATAATCTTACACATGCACATTACAGTAACCTCTTAGTCAGTGCATTTCTGCCTTGCAAGAAAGAGAATATTAAAATGATCACAGTTTTCATGCAAGATGAAGCAACATCATATATTGGTCGGCTAGTAGAATAGTTAATTTATGCCATTTTCAAAGTTGCATAATTTCTCAAAGTTTTCTATCACATTTGCCTGATATGTGACTTTTGATTATAGAAATATTTAAAAGATCAAGTTTGTTAAGAAAGCATTTGTTCTTTTATTGATCTTAAGGCAAGTATAAAGAGACATGTTAGTGGATATTCAGCAAACTATTCATGTAATCAATCAGCATATCATACTCCAGCATACAATCAATACATATACCTTACATACTAAATAATTTCTGTTACTGATGTATTGCATTAATTGATAAAACTATTTTCAATTTATGCATTATTACTTTTTATGTCTACATTTTCATCAGTACCAAAAATTTGAACTAATTTTTTCTTCTCAGAATCATTTCTGCATAACTCAATTAAGACATCTACCAAAATTTTGAACTAATTTTTTCTTCTCAGAATCATTTCTGCATAACTCAATTAAGACATCTACCAAGTTTTATTTTGCTGTATTTCTTCAATAATACTTTGTAAATTTTTTTCTTACTCCAGTCTCCTGTAAATAGGGTAACTTTAATTATTACTCAGCATATATTTTTTCCTTCAAAAATTTTATAAAATATTTCATAAATCAATTTTATACTTTGGAGAGATTTATGGAAGTCCTGAGTAAAATAGGCCATAAAATTAAAATTTCATTTTTTTAATAGTTTCTAATTATTGTTGACCCACATTTATAATATTTTAAAGCAAGTGCTTTGATAAAAAATAAAAATAATAATAATAATATTTGAATATTTTTATTATTGTCTCAAAATTTGATAATTACGAAAAAAGACAAAAAATAATTTTAATCTTAATAAATATCTTTATGCAAATATATTATGATTATTCTTTTATGTTTTTTATATGTGTTGAGCCAAAATACAAATTAACTCTGTAAATAAATAAAACAAAATATTTGATATTATTATTTATTATAAATTTCTTATTCCAATAACTTTCATTTTTAATTTTTAATAAGAGATAAAGTAAATAAACATATATTCTTCACTAAATGAATAATAAACTATAGATGCTCTTTGATTTATGTAAATATAACTTATAAAAATCCAATAAATAAACATATTCTTCACCAAATGAATAATAAACTATAGATGCTCTTTGATTTATGTAAATATAACTTATAAAAATCCAACTTTACATAAAAAATTCTAATGTAAAAACGTTAAATTATCAATTATAATTTAGATTATAACACAGTATCAAAATTTTATATTATAATGTCACAATAATAATTATAACACTATTATAATAAAAGTTAATGATATTATCTACAATATCCATATTGAGCTATTATTATTAACTTTATTGTATTCTTATTAAGTATAGTAATTCGATATGGATTTACAATTCAATCATATTATGATACTTATTATGTATCTCCTGCCTTGTTAATTGTCTCTCTCTATATATAATATACAATGTTGCTTTTACTTTACCATAATAATTCATAAATATTTTCAATTTACATAAAATTCAAATTATGTAATACTAGTGCCAGAAACATAAATCCACATATATTAAGTTCCCATATATTGTTATATATACTTATATTTCAAGATGATTAAAAATAAAGTAGATATTTCTCAAGTAACAGATTAATAAATAATAAACAACTATCCTGTAAAGACATGGTTACTAAAAGCATTTTCAGACTGTACATCCATCTTCAATTAGTATTGACAGAATCTATAATGAACCTATCAATATTAATTGATAATGTGCAAACAATCTGAATGTCCTTTTGTATAACTTTTTAATATAGTAAATAGATATTTATTATATATTTTTGAGATAATCTTTCTTTGGTTAATCTCCATGGCAGCAAATAGTTTAATAAGATAATTGATGACTGGCAACTTAGATATAGCAGTTATTATATAATGTATATAAGTTGATAGTATTTCATCAGGAATATGTATATAATTGTGTGCTCCTATCATCAAACTTAATGATATTAAAATTGGAAACTAAATAAGATGTGTTTTAAAATAATTATTGTATCAATTGCATTGTATTTACAAAATACAATAATTAATATTTTAAAGAATAGCATATTTATTTTCCAATTTTGTATTTACTAAAAAATATTTTATCAAAAAATTAAAGATTCATTTCATTGACTAGAACATTTTATTTAACATGTGCTATATCAAATAATTTAGTGATTCAATTGGTATTAGATTATTTCGCTATCACAATTTTTAAAATTTTTGTAGTTTCTGAATTTTTGAAAATAAAATGGCATTTTTCTATATATATAAATGCTTGTGTGTAGAGAAGCATACCATTATAAAAAAATATTATATTGAATTAATGTTCTTCACTTATTATTAGAATCAAAAATATTTCATTTGTTAACTGTATCTACACTTTGAATATAATTTTTTTTGCTCTCATTTAGCAATGAGGTTATACCAAGCATTTAAACATAAAACGGTCATGGTTTTAATTGTTAACTATTAACTCTGATCTTAGCTAATGTTTGCTACCTCTCAAATATTTTTGCTGATCCATTGAGAGAAAGCTCAATGGATCAGCAAAAATACTTGAAAGATGTAGCTGAAGTGACAAGATATGATTATGTCTTGAATAACAAAATACAAAAGCATCTGTTCATTTTTGTGATAGCTCACTGGATCAGCAAAAATAAACAGATTTTTCTGAATAAATTTCTTATGGAAGTGTTTTGCTGATGGACAATTCAGTATATAATAAAGCAAGCCATTAAGATGTTACACTGGTCATAAAGAAAATAACTCCACATATATAATCAATTCCAAATAAGAAAATAGGAAAACTCTCATAATTAATATGGCAATAACAAAAAACAATAACAAAACATCATGCCCATATTTTTATAAGAGGATGGACAGCACTCAAAGAAGGAAAAAAATAAAAGACAGAAAGAAAAAATATATACTCAAAAACTACCAATCCAGATGGTGTCATACATTCCTATTTCTACATACTACACCAGCTTCCTCTGCAGTCATTCTTTTTCCAATGTTTGCCTCATAACCCATATTTCCTCAGATTCTCATCCACTCTTGGCCTTCTTCTCTCACATTTATACTTCACATATCCAACATATACTTGCTTTGTTTACTGCTCTTTAATAATTTGCTTCACATGACCAAACCATTTCAAAACTGACTTACTTACTGGCATCTAACACATTTCCTTTTCAATCCATATTGGTTGTGTGTTTTATCATTCAAAACACAATTATATCTCATCACTTCAGATACAGCTCTCAAGTATTTCATCTTTACCGAATTCAAACGTTTTTTTATGCCTTTCATCCTATACCCAGGTCTCATTTCCATATATCAATGTTGGAACCAACACAAAACTGATTTACATCCATCCTAGCATTCTTTGACAGATTTTCATTTCTTGCATATCTTCCAAGTGCAACCATAACTTTCAAACCAGTGTTTGTTCATCTCATAATCTTATCATCAATGCAGTCCTCCCTCTCAAACATACTTCCTAAGTGTACAAACTCATTCACTTATTCCAAATTCATCCTATTCAGTTCAACCTCATATCTTGTACAATCTTCACCCTTCTGAAACATGATTACTTTTGTCTTTGCATTTATTCTCATCTGTTTCCTCTGACATGCTTCATTCAATTGTGCAATAAGCATCTTCAAATCTTGTTCACTATCGGAGAGGAGAATATCATCATCAGAATACAGTAGATAGCACATACTCTTATCACTCATCTTCACACCTAATTCACTCACAACAGTTTCCTTCATACATACATCTATGTATATATTAAACAACCATGGAGATATCACACCCTTTATCTCACTCCTTCATCGATTTTAAACCACTCTGTCATGCTTTCATTTACTCTCACTGTCTCAAGAGCTTCATATTCTCTCAGCGCTTTCTAAAGATTACTTCTATTCATTCTGTCATATGCCTTCACAAGATCTATAACAAGCACAGAATACCTTTTTCTCACACAGAGATACTTTTGCATAATCATACACATTGAAAAAGTCTGGTCCACACATCCTTTTCTAACTCCTGAAGCCCCATTGCACATCTCATACTCTGTTCTTTTATTCTCTCAATTATAATCTTACCAAATACCTTCCCAGCTATACTTAGTAAATTTATACCTCTATAATTTTTATATTCACCTCTCTCACTCTTCCTTTTGTAGATGGGGACAATCACAGATTTAGTCCAGTCACTTGGAACCAATTTTTCCACCATACTTCAATATCTCAGCTGTAATCCCATACATGCACTCTTATCACATTTCAATCTTCCAATTCACTCATAATCTCTTCTACACTGATTTGTTTATCATGTTCATATTCATTCCTTACATTCATCCTGATTTCATCACCTTCATCCTCATCCCTTTCTCTGATAGGTTTGTGAAGCTCATTGCAAAATCGAACTATCAACAACCCAGAAAGGACACTAGAGCATGCAATCCCCCTTGCGAGATGAAGGCATAGGCCCCAAAAAGGAGTAATTAATATGGAAATCAATAATAATTAGAAAATTTCCTGTAAAGCTATGGCTTTACCTATTCTGGAGGATCCGGGGGTCCCATTCCTCCAATTTTTAGGAGGGATCTGGACCCGGACCATTGAAACCCATCCTTCAATCTTCCGGTTGACTCCATCATGGGTGTTGGTCAGACTGTGATGATGGCGGCTCTATAAGTGGCCGCCGCCAGATAAAAATATTCCATGAGGATATTTCGGCTTAACTAACCTAACAAAATGACAGGCTTAGGCCTTGCACGTTCGTGGACTTATGGGAAAGGATGGAAGAACAGTAGTTTTTCCCGATTAAAATGAACTCTGAGACAATGTAAAACAAATCAAAGATTTATTAAAGAAGGTAAGAGAGAGATTTTACAATTTTTTGGTGTTAGACTGGCACCCATACCAAGTTAAGATCAATAGGCTTGGGGATCTCTACCATGACAATGCTATTAATCACTTCTGAAAAATCCTGAAGGAGAGAGAGAAAAGCAATTGATATTGGGCAGATTCTTTATCGAAAAATAAACATCATAGATGAAAATGCAAGACTATGTATGTGTATACTATTGTCATTACATATAAATAAACATAGTAAGAAATTATATAATTTTTTATTTATATTTTTTGGGTCTCCAGAATGAATTAATCAAATTCTCATGAAATCTTATGGTAAATCGATGATCGGTTAACGAACAATTTGGATAACGAATATCTTCTTGGAACGGATTATGTTCGTTAACCGATCATCCACTGCTTATTATTTAAATGCAACATTTATGTAGCCTCGACGCATCGAATGCAAACTGAACTCTCGAGCCGGGGAACAACCAACATTTTTCGATCGAAAAAGACAGAAATTGAAGTCAAATAACAATAAGTGGTATACAAACATATAAATAGGAAGTAAAGTATGATTATTTAAAGCAAAATTTATAATGAGATTGGGATTTAGTTTTCTAAAAGACACGATTAAAGATTCGAGGCGAGAGAAAATAATAACGGCGACTTCTGACGCGGGAATTCGCACATGCGCAGAAACATGGACTCCACATGCTTATTTCTTTATTATATATGATAGTTCCAAAGCATATTATATAAAAGTGAAATCTAAAACTGAACATTTCTGTAATTTATAATCAATATCAGTTATTTTTTTAATAATATTTTTATAATGTATGTAGAGTATGATGAGGGGATGTCAAACTTAGTTCTAATGCAGGGCTTTTAAAGACAATATAATAGTGAAAAGTCTGCATTAATGGATAAAGCAATGTTGAGAGGGCTGCATCTAAATATTCAAATTATACCCATTTGTTTATACTTTACAATAGCTGTTTTATAGTATAAAATTAAAAAAATTCGGCACATTCCATAAGGTAAAGAAAAAAAAGAGAAATTAGTTTATTTAATTTATTATTTGAATTAATAATGTTTTCCTATATTATCCTATTAATGAATTATGACAGCAATTAAATTATGCAAAACTTATACATGATTATTAAAAAAATTTTATGCCAGTAATTGGGCTTCACTGAAGTGCTGGTAGTTTGAAAAATGGATCCCCCCAGCAGTTTTGGTGAGGTGAGTTGGCCTCATTGAAAGTGCTGGAAACCACATGTAGCCTATGCCCATGGGCCATATGTTTGATATGCCTGGTATAGAGCATATAAATGGATTTATCAATCTATTAATCTTAAAAATTTTCATGATATAAATATAATTTTTTATAGTTAAAAATTTATTTTAGAAATATAAACTACTTTAAATGTTAAGAGAATAATAAAATTTCTAAAATTTAGCAAAATAGCTTGTGAAAATAATGCAAAAGAAATAATTTAAGTGAAATGTGGATATAGTTTTTTGTGTTAAATTTTATCAAATGAATTTAATAAAAACATAAAATAAAAAATTTTATTGGAGATAAAATATATATATATATATAACTATACTTGAGCCAAGATCTTTTAGAAGATTCTAAGGCACAATGTTGCTTCATGTATAAAGTATATTTTTTAAATTTATTTAAAAATTTTTAAAAAGAGGCAAAAAAAAAAAAAAAAACTCACTTCCAGTACGCCCAGTATGGTATTTTTAATTTTATTTAAATTTAACCCTCACTTCCAGTACGCCCAGTAAGTTAATTCTGCATTCATATAGAAATCAGGATTTTAACAATGTATAGAATTTCTTTAAAAATGATAGACATAGATCACATAGGAAGGATTTTAAAATTTAAAGAAATTCTTTTACACTGGAGAAAAGAATACTAGTAACTATCTTGAAATGTTCCTATTAAAGATATTTACGATTTAACAAGCTAGTTTTTCAGAATGAAAATCCAAAAATAATATTTGTTCGAAATGAAACAACTAAATTTCACTTAGGCTATTTCAAAACTAATTTAATATAAAATACTATTAAATAAATAGTTTAATGTATTAGAAATTAATGTTGTATTTTTCTCCATAAAAATTTTATAATTACTAAATAACATTTAAAGCCATTGATCTAAAATATCATCATTTGAAACTAAACAATTGAATATTTTGAATTATGGATAATCTAATTTTATACTAGTTTATAACATCTTTTCTTAGTTAATCTCAATTTATGATAGAGCTGAACACATGTTTCTACTTTCACAATCCATAAATGTCAGAATTCTACTCAATTCTTTATAAATAAAATGTTGAAAGTAAAAAGAATGAAAGATTAGAAGTATCCATAATTTTGCTGATAACAGCATTTTGTTTATATCATTTTTTATTTATAGAACAAAAAATAAATTTTCTTTTAAATTTCCAGTTAAGCAACATTAGTTAACATAAAGTTGAATAACTTGATTATTATACATATATATCTATCTATCTTAGAGCTTAAAATACATTTTCATAATAAAGTACCTAATCTTGAAGAAATCATTAAATTTTATAATCATTCTTTGTATCAATAGATTTTAATCTCCTATTATATGAAATACATAAACACTTTTAAATCCTTTATAATAATCAATAATATTTATTATATGCCAGTTATTTATTAAATGACATCTGTTAAACAAAAAAAAAAAAGCATATTTTCTGATCTAAGTCATAATTATGCATCACTATATATAATTTCAATGAATTATTAATTTATGTTTGCAGCTGTGCTATAGCAATATTTTTAAATTATGTTTCATCATTTTAGTTTTCTTATTCCATAATAATATTTCAATAATTTATTTTGCTAAGTAGAACTATTCTTAGTAATTAATTTACTTTAAATATTTAAATTATCAAGTTTTTTTTATTACAAAAATATAAATAAAAAGTTTTTCCGTAATTAAAAAAAATATATCATCATCTATTTTTACATTAAAAGAGCATTTGTTTATTTGTAGATTTCAATATAATATAGATTTGATCATATTAGAATATTTTAAAAAACAATTTGTTAGATTTTTTTATTTAAAACAAGCATCTTTTTTAAATTTCAAATACTTATATAGCAATGAATTAAATTTTATATCAAGAAACTTAATTATTAAGATAAATGTTAACTTAAATACTTTTGAAAAATATCCAGAATCTTTTTATCTTAAAATTATTTAAATACCAGTTGTTCTTTAAATGTCCAAAATGCCTAACTGGCATAACAATGAAGAGTTTTATATGATTAATTCCTATTTTTTTCTTTTACAAAAGTTTAAATTAATTTATCACAGTCATTAAGAAACTATTTATTTGAACAGAATTAATATTTGTTTAAAGGTTTAAAAATACGATGTTACTAAAACTTTTTTAAACTTTAATTAAATATTAAGAAAATAACAAGACTAATTAGTTTTAATACTTCATTTTTTAAAATTTGTGTAAGTAATAAAAACACTGTTAAAAAAACATCTATACAGTATGATAGATTACAAAACTTTCTAAATTGTTAAATTATTGAAATTTGAATAAGCTGATAAAAGAAAACTGTATTATATAATAGAAATATGAATAATTCATGACTTAAACAGAAGATGAGATTATATTACAGTTAACAGATTGGGGTGATAGGGAAAAAATGTCAGTGAAATAATAATAAAAAATTAAAAAAATAGTTTTGAAAATGAAGCTATCATTCAAGAAAGTTTAAAGAATAAAAAAAAATATATTTTGTTATGAAGTAATATGATTCAAAAATGAATTAGATTATGTCTTCATAATCAAATAAAATTAAATAAATAAAACTCTTCAATTTTAGCAATATTATAACAAAAATTAATATACGTTAAAATTTTTCAAGTATTTATAATCAATTATTTACTTTAATCAATTTATCTTTTATAAAATTTATTATTAGTTTAATTTCATTTAATATTAACTATAATGTTATATAATATATATTTACTGCAAAATACAGTATTTATACTGTATAATGAATAAAAATGAAAAATTATTAATTTTTTTCCAATTTGAAAACATCTATTAATATATTATTTTTTGTTCATGTATGTTCAAAAGAATTAAATTTGTTTGTTACTATGATGTTCAACTGTTATATTAAATATTGTATATCATTTCTATTTAAATTTATGTATATTGTTTTTTCTAACATCATTATTTAAAAAAAAAAAAAAAGTACTGAACAAAGTTCGTAAAAACAAATTTACAATTTACTTGTTAATGTAAATAGTGAAATTTACTATGTTCATGTCCAATTCATTAAAATTTAGAATAACTCGGTAGAGTATGTGTACACTAGCGAGAATATTCATTATTTTATTTTTTCTCTTTGAATAGAATTTTACAAATGTGGACCTCGAAACTTTAATGTGTTCTAGTTTATGCGGTTGGCTTTTGCCACCCCTGATGTAGATAATTAATTTGAATTTAAATCAAAACGCGCGATTTTTGTTTATTTATTTTCATCGATGGTTATTTTTGTATTATTGCAACGCCAAAGCTAGAGGGCATATAGCATTCTGATTTATGTAAATACTGTACTATATTTTTATTTTAATATATTGTTGATTTTGCTTTGTATCTCAACTGTAGATTTTATTAAGCATTTGCACCTTGAAATTTATAACATATACTTTGCGGAATATTTATCGCCAGAACATTACTAGATTTGTCAAAAATTAATTGGGAACTTTTGAGTGAGATAATTCTCTACTAAACCAACTAAGGTTTTTTTTTGTTAGCAGATGACGCCATTTTCCATTTTATACTTTGTTTTATCTAATACTACTTGGCGGAACGAAACGAGTCCTGTTGCAGGCTTGATACTCCTGCGGAGACATGCAGGATTATAAAAGACGGCGATCGACAGGCCGGTTCTGGATCTCATAAATTTTCTAAAGGACAAAACCCCAATCTCCATAGTGAAAAGCGGAAGCATTTCCACTCGGAAAATTCGGTCGATCAATTGGATCTAAGCTCTATGGCAAAATTTCGGAAGATGGCGCATTAATTGCATTTTATAGTGATTTGTCATTATACAAATTAATATAAATTACATTTATTAATTGCAAATTAATACAGTATAATTGAAAAATATTAAATAAAGATACGACATATTGATTGCATTTATTTTGAGCTGTTATTTTAATTAAATGTAATTAAAATATTAAATAAAGATACGACATATTGATTGCATTTATTTTGAGCTGTTATTTTAATCTTTTAATTTTATGGGTTTTATGATACTAACAAGTAAGTACAATGGAAAATATTGCTCGTCAATGTGAAACTAAAATTATAAATGCAATTTTATAAACTATATGCATTGTAATAATTACTGTAGATGATAAAAAACATAATAAAAACTTTTTGTTTGTCGTTAACAACTCCTTGGTCATTAACCATTGCTAATTTTAACCAATAAGGTTACAATTGGTTTTAACAAAAGCACAAAAAGTGTATGTTTTCCTAAGCAGCAGTCATTTTATAATTTTCTATTGGAAAATTTCAATTTCAATATGTTACCAGTGATTAATTTTATATAACGTCAAAAATAATACAAGCAAATTTTCAGGGGGAAATACTAAAAGAAAATGAATTTGATCAGTTTCTTTCAATAGCCGGTTTTAAAATTTTATTTCTGACATCATATAAAAGTAATCATTGATGATTTGTAGTTGAATATTGAGCATCTTATATTCAATAGAGTATATAGTATTCTAGCTTGTAAATTTACGGAATTTCACTAAAATCTTGAAATACAGTTGATTCTCGCTATTCGCGGTAGTTACGTTCCTTAAATTCTTCGCGAATACTGAATTAGCGTTGATGAACCATTATGCCTATGGGAAATATAGAGTTAGGTTCCTGCGAACCTTTCTTCCCAACATTTTCATACTTGGTTTATGTGTTTTTCTGTTTACAGACACCTTATTTAAATCGTAATTTATATTACATTACTTATAAATAATTACAGTATATGTAATGTATAGTAGGCCTACTATATATACAGTATTAATAAATAATTACAGTATATGTAATGTATAGTAGGCCTACTATATGTACAGTATTATAATTACGGTAATTTTTATTTAATTTTTAAAAACATTAACTATGTAGTAAATTAAATCTTATTTTTGATTGATAGTTTTTTGAAATTGCAAGATGTTTGATGTGACAGCTGACACATTGTCTTTCTGAACTGCTAGCCTTGTCTGCGTGGCTTTTTGTCTCAGATCTAAAATTTCGGCGTAAGGAGCAAATGCGCAGGAAGTTAGGCGTCTAAATTTGAGGCTGCATTCACGCACCGGGTCATCTGCGGACGATATGAACAGGACTTTGGCCTACCTGCTGTTTGTGGAGTGAGCAAGGATAGATAATGAGTAATTTTCCGGCAAACCGATTCAGAGACTATAGTCTGTTTCAAGATAACCTGGCAGCCGAACTAACAAAGGAAACACTGTATTCTTACGCGATTTGTAAATAACAATAATATTTCGTTAAATTTTGTCATGTGATTTTAAAATATGTTTTTAAATCATTTCAAAAATTTAATATTTCGATATTTTATTTCCCAAAACAACAAATTATAGGATAATATTAAATTTAATTAATAAGGACTATTTTCTTTTGTGTAGAAATACCCACAACACTGTTAGTGATTTACTGTCAGGTTATCTTGAAATAGACTATACGTAACAAACAACTTTCTCTCTCTCTCTCTCTCCAGAGAGAACGAGAACTGGTACATTGGTAACAGTATTTTCGCCGCTCGGCGGGAATCCGCGAATAACGATTTTGTGGTTGCAAATAAATTTTCGCGAATAGTCGAATCCGCGAATAACGAGAATTGACTGTAGCTAAAACACACCACTTTTCTGTTCATTCAAAAAATAAATACGAAAATTAAACACCATCAGTCGACACCAATAAATCGAACCCTGATTATCCGTTTTTGACACTTTTCTAATATTAAAACTTGCTTTTTTTTGCCTAGAAGTCAAAGAATTTAGAATTACCATGCCACAATCATCTCTTTTATATATAAACATGCAAAATATCGTTGCATTTAATTTATCAATACAATTATTTTTAAATCATGATCTCGGAACTAATTCCATTATATAGCATTTCGTGCAATTTTTCAGAAAACTAAAAGATATTTTGCTTATGTTAAATTGTTTCACATACATCAATTATTTAAATTACATTTTATTAATCATAAAGTTTGAACTCAATAACAGCAGTTTCCATTATTATTTCCTGAATATAAATTGTTAAATTTTTATTATCAATAAAAATACAGTAAAATATTTTCTGTTGTTTGGTATTGGTTAGCCTACATTTTTGTATGGATTATTTTTAGACAGTAGTGGTAAGTCACTTTCATTCAAAATTGATTTAAATGTTCAAAAAGATATATTTAAACAGTTTCAATTGAAATCATTTGTCCTAGATCTAAAACACGACAAAGAATTTATTTTAATTATTTTTGATGTGTGTTAAGAGAATTATTATAATTTTTTTATACAATTAATGTTCTACATAATGAAATAAATTCCAATTAAATTTTTTTTTTTATTTAATTATTAAGTCACTGTTTGATTTTCAAACTCTACATTTTATCTACAAAAGTTTATCAAATTTATTAAAATACAGACATTCTTAGAAAATTTAATGATTTTAAATCATAACATCTTCCCAACATAAGCTAAACTGTATAAATCATCTAAAAACTGTATTAGATGAAATGCTAAATTGTAATAAGAAAGTAAGTCAAAAATTTATTAAAAAAATAATAATATATTATATCACAAACTTTCACCAGATATACAAAACATATATCACATTGTTATAAATTAGTTATTAAAATTTACATTGAACCATCATATTATAAAAATTAGTTACAATAAATACTATGACATGTATTTATAAAAAGACTTCTGATTTTAAAATGCTTTAATTTATATTGTCATAAAAGATAACCATGGTGTAATTAAAAATAACATTAATTAATTAATTGAAATTTATGTCATTTTAATTACACTTCAAGCATCTTCGTAGATAATATATGCTACAATTTTATATAAATTATTTTAAAGAGCATAAATTAGCTCTTTAAATCAATATATGAATTCTATAATGAACAACTCAATTTACATATTAAAATTTAAACAGAGTATCATAAAATTGTAAAAACTGCAATTGCATTAATTAAAACTGTAACAATTAACATTATATTCTAATTTTGATTAGTAACTTAGAATAGTAAATTATTGATATATATATTATAATCTTACAGCTTATTACATTTGAACATACTAATTTAAAATTTTTTATATTTATCCAAGAAATTTTCATGCAAATATAGGAAAAAAAATTAATATTTTGAGACCAATTACGTAAGTATTACAAACAATATTGATAAAATATAAATTAATATATTTAAAAATTTTTTAATATAGGCATTTTTATTGTACTTGGCACTGGCAAATTGAACACACAGCACATATCTTATGAAAAATTATCAATAGAGATAAGTATTGTTTATGTATATGGCACATAGAACAGAAAATATCACAATAATTTTATTTAAAATAAGTACTTCATGTAATTTTATATATATGAAAAAAAAAATTTATATTTAATTTCACAATAGAATTTTAAAAAGTTTTATTAAAGCATGCTTTAATGATTTCTAAAATTTAAATATTGTAGTTACTTCAACTTATATTTTGCATTATACATCATAAATACTCCTACTTTCTTATATTATTATTCAAAGGTTTAAATGATATATTCATAGTTTTCTTTTCCTCATTTTTGATTATATTTTGAAACCTATGTCATTTTGATTATTGCAATAATGCCAAGCACAATAAAAATACTTATAATACAGTGCAATATTTAACATTCTGAGTTTTAAGAGATGAAAAAGAAAACATTCCTTTCTTGCAGAAATTAAATAATTCAATAATATGTATTTTCACAATGTTATTAGTGCATTTAAAATATAATTAATAAAATGCATTGTTTTATTGTTTCTGTACTATAAATAATGCATATATAAAATTTTAATATATCATATTGAAATATCCACAACAACATTTACTACAGATAATATTTTAATATAAGGTTCTATAAACTTCAGAATAAAACTTTATGATAATCAAGATCATTTTGTCAACTTTATTGACATGTATTGAAAATATTTGATCTGTGCAAGAAATAATTTTCTCAAATACTATATAAATCAAAAAAAAAAGTATAACTTATTGAAAATAAATAGAAACAATCTATGTCTTAAAATCTCTATTGATATTAACAAAAACAAAGATTAAATTACAGTAAAAGTATTTGAAAACATGAAAACTTTTTCAGTAGAAATATTTTAAAATCTCTGTAGCGTACATTGTAGTTATTTCAACTTATATTTTGCATTACATATCATTCTATCTTTTTCAGATACAGATCTAAATCTTAGAATCTTTATAGAAAAACAGGCAAAGAGAAATGTTTCTCTAAAAAGCTGTTATGTCCTAATATTTAGTTTTGGAGATGATGGTGATGTTATTAATAAAGACATGACCTGTTTTCAAAGCTTTAACTGTAACTTAATCACAATAAAATGAGTTGATAAAACAAAACTTAATATTTTTTAAATAATGAGTACTCATTAATATCAAATATTTATAATTGACAATAAGCTCAAGCATTCTCTATTAAATTTGTTATAAATACCATCAAAATCTTTATGATAAATTAAATCTATTAAAGAATGCTTGGGTTTATTATGAAAAATGAGTATAAAAAGATTACAATGATCTATAAAGATTTTAAAAATAAATTAATCTAAAAGAAAATATGATCTCTCAATTTTAACCATGCTTTATTTCCAACAATTACTACCTAATAAAAGGGTTATATCATTTCTTCAATGAGCTAAGATCAAATGCCTAATAAAAATAAGAATTGTTGTCAAAGTTAATATATTGCAAATGAAATATAATTTGACTTTCATCTAAAAGCATGCAATATACAAACAAACAATTTTAAAGAGAAAAGATTTATTCTCAATCTTTAACTTTTCTCACAAGATAATTAAATGAATCATTAAATCAATAAATGCATGGATAATATTCACATTTAAAAAATTAAAACACTTAGAACTTTGAAAATATAAAAAGCAATATATTTTTGAAATCAGATTTCTTTATGGAATATTAAAACAAATTCATAAAAAGTAAATATTTGATAATATTGAATAATTCATTATTTATAAAATGTTCAAAATACTATAAACAAATATTTTTGATTAAATTTGGCCTCTATAATTTAAAATTTATGGACGGTGAATGATAAAATCCCATGTATCTTTCCATCGTAGATTTATAACATCATCTGCTGAAAGGGGAAAGGTGCCATAACTAAATACACTAAAGAGACGAAAGACATGTAAAACACCAAACATCCAAAGTATCATTCCACTATAAAATATTAATTTCAACAATGATGATTTAAAAATAAAACAAACTATATAATCTAAATGTTCTATCAATGCAGCTAATAGTATGAGCTTATATAGCAATGAAGGCAAATAATGATGTAAAAACAAAGTTCGTTCTGTAAAAAAATAAGGAAAAAAGTGTAGTGCATAACCACCAAGACAAATCTGCCCTATCAAACAAAATTTATTCCAAACTTCTTCTGGAATATCATAGCACAATCTTCGCCTTCGAAGAAGATAAAATATTAAAACAGAAAGATAAACAAATAATCCAAAACTAGCAGAGTACCATATTAATAAATTACCTATTAAATGTATCTGTGCATTACTGTGTGGACTAACCCAATATGCAATACCACGAGTTAAAAAGAGCCAGTCTAGAGGTTCTGAACTGTATAGATGATCTTGTACATTTTCTTGATTAACTAAAAACATTTTATATTGTAATTCATAAAATTTTTCCAAAAATGAAAGTTGGGTTGGTTGAAGAGGAACAAACTCCGCCATTCCCATATCACGTTCTCTTTCTTTTTGATCTGCTTTCTTAGTGTATCGATGTTCTTCAACATTCCAAATTGTATCATCTTGATTGATTTCACGATCAGTTACTACTTCATGCTGATTGAAACCCCATTCAGGTAACTGCTTTCCACTGAATTTTAATGCCTGAGTTGAATTTACATGAATTAAACGGACATGAGAATGAATAGTATGCCAAACTTCACCTTCTGTTTCTTTATTGACAATGTCAACCATCCATAAATTTTGAACAGGAAAAGAAATATTGTAATCAATGTAACAAGATACTTCCTGATGCTGTGGAGACATTGGAGCAGCAACATCATGACTATTTAAAGCTCTACTGGTCATTCCATGGATCAATTGGATTATATCTCCATGTTTAATTTTATCAACAGATTCAGATACAACAAGATCATTTTTTTTGGGTCGTTTTATAATCCACCAGTTGTTAACATCCTTGAAACTATAGCAAGTTACCTGCTGTTGATGTGAACTTCCACGTTTGTCTGGATATCGAAGAGGATACACATGTGGATGAGAATGTAACCAACACGCACGGCCATGAGTGTGACGCAGAGTGATCTGAGAACCATGAACAATTTCTAATGGTTGACCTTTAGTAATAGAGGCAAGACCACCTTCTAAACTAGCTTGAAATGCACTTGTCATTATATTATCATGAGGACCAGCTTTAATAAGAATGCTTAAATGACAATAAAATGTTAGTAGATATAAAATTAATGGCACTAATGTTGAAACTGCCATCTGTGTTATAAGTTGCTTAATGAGTTCCCAATTACCAAGATTTTTATTTCCAATCAAATTCCAAAAATCCCAAGTTAAAACTGCAATGGCTAATATTCCAGAAAATATTCCAACATACTTTACACAGGTGGCAAGAGTTAAAGAAACAGTCATAAGCAGAAGCCACGTCCACCAACTTATTGTAAATGATTTTGATTGTTTGCGAAATTTAAGTAGACAGAATATACCAAGAGCAGAAAAAAACATAAGTATACTTTCCATGAGTATAAATCTTGATTGAGTAAGTATTGAATTCTCAAAAACAAAAATTAGTGATGCCAGGAGAGATGTCTTGTTGCTCAGACCCAATTCCATGCACAGATAATAAACCATTGGAATTAATAGGCTTCCAAAAAAAGCAGGTATAGCACGGAGGGCCCAGACTGGTACTTCAGCTCCATAACTTCCACCAATACGATCAAACTGATTGTTTCCATCATAACCAGCAATTACACCTGCCAGAGCAATTAGCTGCTTGCCCAACGGTGGATGAGAATCAAAGAAAAATGTTCTTTTCATGTACATTGATGC
The DNA here is from genome assembly GCA_000484575.1 of Olivierus martensii. Lineage (NCBI taxonomy): Eukaryota > Metazoa > Arthropoda > Arachnida > Scorpiones > Buthidae > Olivierus > Olivierus martensii. The sequence goes on from AYEL01084002.1 coordinate 86,869, forward strand.
AAATTTACCATAATGTAGTTCATCAAATACAATACTTCTTGGCTGATCGAGTCTCCACAATCTGGTTGCAACAGCAATAGTAAAAACCAATAAAGAATATGCATCTATTTCAAATTTAATAACTAAAGGTTTAATATTTTGATTAAACCAAGTTTCAGATTCGTTTGAAGAAGTAGAATCCTCCGATTCGGAAGAACTCTCTTCGCTCTTCATTTCATCCAGCATTTGACGTGTCATGTGTTGACCTTTACCTTTGCCATTCATATTGACGTTTCCTGCTTCTTAAACTCAAAACTTATGAGTTAGATCATAAATTTCGGACATTCTAGATTCATTTATAACTATATATTTGTCATTTAATTGTAAAATTAACGTTTTGTCACGCCAACATTTGTCAAACATCACAAACTTCACCTTCAGAACATATTGGAATGTAGGACAAATAATTATTGTTAAAATTTATTTGATTGGTTGAAATTGATTGAAGTTAAAATAACTAACCAATAGAATTCGCTTATAATGAAAGGCATAATGATATGTATGGAGGTGTGACAAACTTCGAAAATAAAATAATAATAATTTTTAGTTAAATAAATAAAATTAAAATTTGTCATCTTAATAACTTTTATTAATTTTTAAACAAAATTTGATATTTAAAAATAAAAAATGATTTTATTTTTATTTATATTTTAAATTTATAGTAACATCTTTCTAATAATTAAATGAATCTAGCAAACATAAAAAGATAAAATTTAATCTTTTAAATTTTTTATTTGTTTATAATTACCAATTCAATAAACGAATAAAAATTGATTGAAGATTTGGTAAATTGATAAATAGTTTAACTATATAGTGAATAAATTTTTCTAAATTGAGAAATCTTTATACTATATTGTATTTTCATTTGTAGATTATAAATTCAACCTAATGATTTGTATTCGAAAAGTAATCAAAAATATGAATTATAATATTTTTCTGTTCATGTTTCTAGTTTTCTGCAAGTAGAAACAGTAGTTTCCATTCAATTACTTAAAATTCGCAAACAGAATTTTTCTGGACGCTTTCTGCAACATCTCTCTGTAACTAAAATTTTATTAGACCCCATCACAGAAATATTCTTATTGGACGAATGGCCACGTGATAATGCGTTGGATTGCACATGGAGGATTGGTTCTCGTTTTGAATCCCAATATTCCAGAGTTTTCAGGAATGACTCAGGTCTTACCATTGTACTCTATTCTTAACCTGAAGACTGACCTCATCATGACTTTAAACTACCCTTGATGGACATTTTTTCTTTGTAGTTTTACATCGCTTTCCATTCGCTAAGTACTAAGTGGCAGGGATTCCATGTCCATCACGGGCTGATGATATCCATGGTGACGTCTGTCAACCGTTAAGTGAAGGATGGGATTCAATGAGCCAAGCCCCTCCTGAAAAAATTGGAAGTGTGAAACATGAGAACTGAACCCCGATCCCCCAGGTAAAGGACAGCAAGTTTTAACCGTCAATATTCAGAAAAGAGGCGGCAATCCGATTGATTCTTAATTCTATTTTAGTTTATCACTATGGCTTTCTATTTAAAGAATTCAATAACAATTTTTTGTATTTTTTATTATTCCTCAATTTATAAACCTCTTTTGTTTTAAGCCAATTTCCAACAAGAGTTTACTAAATAGCAGGCATTCCAGTGTCGACTATAGATCGTTTATATCTGTGAGGGAGTCAGCCAAAAGATGAAGGATGGAGTTCAATAAAAAAGTCTTGCTCTTTTGGAAAACATTTGAAAATATGAGACCCAGCAATTAAACCCAGCTACAGTGGTAAGCTCAGTGCCGGATTTATCTATAGGCCGGCTAGGCTACGTCCTAGGGGCCCCAAAACTATCAATCTGTTTTCAACTTTTATAAATTTTTAATAAGAAAAAACTTTATTATGAATAGATTTTTTCAAATAAAATCTTTTTTACTAACACAAACTATGATCAACTTGTAAATATTGATTATCAATCTAAATATAGTATGTATATTTCTATATTTCTTTTTAACTTAAAAAAAATATTATCTATTAAAAATAGATAAAATATTTATTGACAAACTTATTGTTCTAATCTGCATTGTAAATGTACAGATACTAATATTTTATCTTGAATTGCAAAAACAATTTATAAAGTAATGAATTGAAGTTTATCATCATTGTTTACATTACATAATAATATCATACAGTACACTCTAAGTGTTTGATTATATATAAAATTGTTTTAAGTTAGTTAATTTTAGATAAAAATATAAGAATTATATACATAACAATAAATATATTATTTTAACAGTTTTTCAACATAAAAAAAAAACAATAAATACTACATTATGATGATTAAGAGTTCTATTTTCTTAATTAGACTATACAATTATTATTTTTGTCAATAATCATACAATTCCATAACTGAAAATATAAATCGAACATTTTGCTTTTACTATTAATAACAATTTCAGAATCATAAGAAATTTGATTAAATACATACACTAATTTTTACTTATAATTCAATTTAAAAAAGATTATAATTTTATATACAGTTGAAAATAAGTTTATAAGTAACAAGAACTTATTGATTATAATCAAGAGAGGTTTGTAATTCTACAAATGTGATGAAATCAAAGTCATTACATATGAAAATTATATTGATTAATTAGCATGCCAAAATAAAAATGTCAGAAAACAAAAAAAATAGGGTGGTAAAGCAATAGCTTAAATCCTGTTGTGTGGGTGTCAAACAGCAATTACAAGTTTTAAGAATGCAACTTTTGTGTTATAAAAATAAAAATGATAAAATTTGTTTTAAAATAAAGTTATACTGTGTCAAATTGTTAGCATTTTTCTATTAAAAGGAAAACAGTGTTGAACGATTAAGATTTATCATAAATAAGCAAAAATTAAAACGATCCAAATTATCTATTCAGTTCTTCGTGCCGTTACAATAATATGTTTATTGCAATATAAAGTTTAACTTTATTAATATATTTGACAGCGCTAAACGTTCTCCTTAATTTATTTCATTCATTTAACATACGCTTTACAGGAACTTAATGTATACTGGAACAAAACCATATAATATCGTTAATAAGCTTACTTTGCCTGTTCTTATCATTTAGAAACACTTTAAAATGTTTAACGATTTCGTGATTAGTCACTTTTCCGCCTTTATCGATGATAAATTCTTTCACTGACTCCAAGCTAAACGTTTCCGCCATTTTGTTCACTCAAACCGGTTGTTTACAGAGGGCGCCACTAACGTAGTGAGGGGGGATTATCGAAAAGTTTGTCGGGATATTTCCCTCTACGATAATTTTTGTTTTTGTAAAATTGCCAAACGAAAAAAATGAAAATAATTTCTTAAAAATATTTATATATAATATTATATTGTTAATTATTACTGTTTTGATATTTAAATCAAATTACTTATAATTAATTTTTTTATTAAATTATAATCTGTTAATTATTTTTTTTTATAAAATGGAGCTATGATCAAAAACCATCGATGTCAGAATCATTAAATTTTAAAACTTTAAAATATTGTATACACAAAGATTTTATCTTAAATTTTATAATTTTAGTAAAGGAATTCGTATAAAGAATTTTATAATTTTTTATATTAATAGGAAAGGAATTTTTGGAGACAACGTGGGAAATTTTATTTCAATTTTGACTGCAGCGCCGACTGGGTCTAGAGAATGCTTTGGCAAGAGTGATGATGGCAAAGAGAAAAATAAACGGTGCCTTGTCAAAATAGATTTTGAAATGGAAATCTTTGGGGATAAGTTAAGAGAGAAAAGTTGCTAGTAGCGAAGAATTTACAACAGAATGCTAAAAGCGTATATATAGGATAAACGATATATAAAACCTTGTAGGATTTTGTCGTAAAGAAAGATTAGAAAAAGAAGAAAATATATAGCGAAAGAAACTATAAGCGACAAATTTTTGTATAAGTGAATAATATATTTTGCGAACTATTTAAACAAAATTTATTTAAATATTCGCCAAGTAGTTTGTCGGATTTTAATCTACGAAAAAAAATATTTTTTTTAAAGAACGAATTACGCTTACGCAACTTTTATCGGGCTATTTTTTTCCATAGAAAAATAATTAAGAAATGCCTCTTTATGCAAGTTTTTCAGCTTAGTAATTTAATTTTTTAAACAGAAAGAAAAAAATGTTATTCTTTTTTAAATCAAGATTAAATCAGATAAAATTATCTCGCATGTTTTTCTTCGAATCTTCAGACATTCTCCATTTTCTCTCTTATTATTGTTCAGTTTTATCTGAACATTAGACTAGGAAAATCGTACATTTTTTCGGATTAAAGGGTATCAAACTGGATTTTTTTGGTGGATTAAAATTTAAGCAAATATTTTTTGGGTATGTTTCGATTCAAATGCGGATCTGCAGCCAAACTTGTAAGCTGTGTAGATTAATTTGGTAAAAAAAAAAGAAGACAAATATTTGCGCTGTTTGGATTCTTAAACAGGCTAAAAAATAGCAAAACTCAAATCCAGACAAACATGTTATTTTATAGATTCAATTTTAATTAATTATTAAATTCTATCTCAAAGAGCAATTTAAGTTAGAAATAAAGTCTATGTTACTCGAGAGCAACCCCTAAGAAAGACGAGATGGGACTTGGATCGGTAACAAATGTGAGACCTTACTCCATTCCAAAAACCATAAAAATTTATGAATAATTTCAACTGACGACAGCATCGGAAGTCAGTATTGAGCCTATGGAAGAGTATAGTAATCCTAGAGCAATCTTATTACTATAGGATTTTTCGGAGTGGAGTAAGGTCCCACATTTGTTAATGGTCCAAGCCCCATACTGACTTAATAGACCATAGAGTTAATACTGTCGTCAAGTGTTTTTAATCATTTTCCTATCGTGTTTTTTTATATAAAACAATAAATTTTGAGAACTCTTGTGGGCCCGAATCCAGGCCAAATTATTTGCTGATCCTCCTCTATATTGGCCTGCTCAAAAGTCTAAAATATGCGTTTTGTTCTAAATAAAATATCCTCTTTTCTGATGTAAAAATAACTATAAACTTTAAGAAATCACTTATTTTTCCGAACATATCCATTATTTTAGAATAATTAAAGATGTGCGATCAAAATATGTTATCAATCTGAATGAGAACCCTGCTTGATAACTCAAACTCTAGAGCTTAATTGGTAGTCAAACCACAGCTACACATCATCTCCATTGAAGGAAACCAGAAAAGTTTGAACGTCCGCCATTTTTAAACAGATGCGACTACTATTAAAAGATAAAAACATCGAGATGGCTTTTCAATGGCAGAACGTGCTTACAGAATTTCACGAAAATCTAGTAAATACTTCAAAAGTTATTAATAGAAACACACAAACAACATAACGATCTAAGTATTAATTGCGCGATTAAAGCAAAATTTTTTTATAATAAATAATTTAATGATCTTTAAAATTTTAAAGAGCAAATTTAATAAATTAGTAATTAAATACACTATTAAAAATAGTTTTTTCACTTTAGCGAAAGGTAGAGAACATGCAACGTTTTCTTTTATAACTCATTCTACAGAATAAATAGGTCTATAGAATGAGTTATAAAAGAAAGGAAAAAAATTGCATGTTTTCTAGCTTTTTGCCTAAAGGAAGAAATGCATGTCATAGTTTACATTTTTTTCTTATTACTATAGGAGTTGTTACTCCTTTTTTATTCTTCTATAATCTTTATTACTAAAATTAAAGTGTCTATATAAAGAAATTTGCATACAGAATGGTAGACTATAATTAATATTAGTTTATTGCAACGGAAACTGCAATCCAATTGATTATTTTCCGTTTTTTTTTTATTATTTCCTTTGGATCTTGTTAAATTCGTGTTTCGATGATGCAATTCTACTTGGCGAAAAGAACTAAAAATATTTTGGTTGTCGACATTTGAACTCGTTAAAGTTTTCAACTGAAAACATCCTCTTGCTGTAAAGAGTAACGTGCGCTAACGGTTATTTATCAAGTGGTTAAGTAAGCAGAGAAAACCATCGATAATGAAGAGACAGCCGAACAGGAGGCATTTAGAGTGACAAACATACAAATGTCTTGTAAGGAATCACATTTGGCCATCTTCCCTACCTTTCAATCTCTGCCAAATCGAGCCTTACAATCCTTTGAAGACGGATCTTTTTTTACAGACAATAACAGCTGCTCGACAATTTCTTCGTGACATATCAACCTTCTCTGATGTTTTAGCTCAGAGACGTATTAAATAACAGAAGAGGTCGGTCTTTTTGTGTCTTACGATCCAAAATCGTCTACAGAATATTTTTTTTTTCTCTTTTCTCCTGCGCTTTGAAAGGCGGCAAATGGTAACCGCTGCTGGTGTTATCTATCTCAGCGTGCATCCTTTCACCTCCCGCTTTCTCCTTTCTGCAGTGGGTCCACTAACGAGACGTATCAGTTTGAATTTATAAGGCAAAAAGTGTTAGAGGAGCCAACATTTCTGTCTGCAAACTGCTTCATCTTCAACATCTTAAAGAGGTAATGAAGTCGTTATATTGCCTACGAGATTTACTGTCTTGTAAATATTGTTTTTAACTTTGGACCACGTCTCCTTTTGTAAAAAAATTACGATGCTTCGATTAAAATTTGATCCTCGAGTGGTGTAATTTTTAACACTCCATTTATGCAAAATTTTTAACTAATTTAATTCTCTTTGTGTGATTTAACAATAGAGAAAAGCTGAATATACTCGGTTAGACAGGTGACACGTATGGTATAATAATACAACAGTGACACTATTCTGTTCAGTTACACTATTTCAGATGGATAAATAGATAACGTAACATCCATACTCGACGTCATTAGAAGAGAAAATATTAATTCTAATCGAACACAATGTAAATTCTGTCTTCGATAATCGACAGAACTACGTGTTCTTTCTGTTTGTTTGCCTCTATTGATTTTCTACACGACGAAAACTTTACTACAAACGAGAGTCGTCGCGTTGTAAGTTAATACCTCATAACCACTTAAAAGCAAGCATACATCTAGCTTCGTTGCAACGTTGTTTTTAAATGGAAACACACCGGGTAATTGTCAAAACTGACTAATCCGATAACAAATTAATACACAGAAAATTCAAATTTCTGCTTGCCAAACACTACTCGTCTTGAGGAGATGACCTCTTGAGGGTCAAAGGCTAAAAGTGTTCCAGTCTACATACCTCCTTAGCAGTGCAGTAACGACGTGATAGCAGTGGCGAACATATTGCAGACCGTTTTGCATTGCATCACTGCACCTCTTTATTGATCCCCCATCAACGAGAGGCATAATAATCCCTTTATATGCATTTTGATTTTATTTATACATACTGTGTACGCGTCATTACCATAATTGCACTATTATATATCTAAGTATACGTTTAGATGTCCAAATATGTGTCCTCAAGAATGAGTAAAAGGAAACTGCATATTTAAATTTTCTGATCTCATTCGTAAATAAATTTGGAGAAACAACTTCCTTACAAGCAAGGGGTGCCCGAATAATTAAATTCTGCGAGGGCCTTTCTGTTACCAACGTCTGGAGCATGGCAGGTATGGGATTTATTTGTGCCCTTATAAGAAGTTTAGAGATGAACCCAGTAGGATTATCTGCTGGAGGAAAGTTGTAAAAATACACTTTTACAACTGTATATTTACAGATAAAATTTTAAAAAATCAGAGAGCATCACGGGAGAGGCTGAGAGAGTTGTGACCCCGATGTACTTCTGACATCCGGCTTAGCCTATAGGCAAAATCATTATCTTAAATTAAAACAATTCATTTTCAATTCAGAAAACGAATAGGCCTCGAGGTAAAAAAACTGCAGTTCTATTAACCATATTAAAATAAAGGCGAGATTATAGGGCTCGTTTAATGCCCTCAAATACCACATAAGAGATCAACACGCGAATGGAGGAAGTACTTAATTAGTGGGCATAAAATCATTTTGCTTAATGTCCGCTGACATGCAAATCTTATCAAATTAATCGGAAGAAAGAAAAAAAAAACGCGAATTATTATGGGTAAAGAGTAAGAGGTGGCCCATAAACTGATCAATGGGCTTATTAGATATTCACAAATGATTTGACCTCATATAGGGAAAAATTATTTACGGGAGAAACAGAGCGATGAAATACGTCCGTGGGCGTATAGGAAAAATGATTTATTGTTTCCTATAAGGAGTTTTATTAGTTCTATCCTGTTTTAATGCCGAAACAAATTTTTACAAATAGTAAAAATCTATAAAAATTAAGACACCAAAAAATTTTAATTAAAAATCTCCTCCTACTCTTTTCTGTTTTATATTAAAATTGCTTTAAAAAATACTAGAGCCATAATTTTTATAGATTTATTTTTTATTATAGTAACAAGGAATAAAATTTATATAGGAACCTTATAAAATTTGAATACATTAAATGGTTAATTTAAGAATAAAATTAGCTTTCTGGCGAGTGAAGCGAAAGAAAATTTTTATAAAAATCTGCCATATTTTTAGAATAATAATTTTTTTTTTATTTTTTAACAATATAAAACTTTCAAACTAAATGGAAATTTTTATATCGAATTTTTAAGGCATACAAATTCAAAAGACCAAAAAAAAAAAAAGGAAAAAAATTTTCTTTACATGTTTAAAAATTAAAAATAAAATTTTTAAATCTTAAGCATGTGTTATTATTTTTATTTTTTAATATCTAATAATTTTTTTTGAAAAATTTATTATAATTTTTTTTCTTTGCATTGATAGCGTGAGTTATTTTCATGTTTTGCATCGCAAAAATGCAAAGAATAAAAGAAAGCAAATTTAGGAAACTATGGATAAAAGTATACAACAAATAAATTAAAAAAAAAAATTACAAACTTTTTACGATGTTTGCAACCCTTCCATCCCTTCAATCTACACCTGACTCACCCTTTTCTCCAACTCTTCCATCCCTTCAACTCACCTTTTATCCAACCCTTCACTTTAAGATGGTATCTTAAACTGGCACTTGGGGCTTTCATCTTTGGAGCGGTCAACAGACAAGCAACAACAAATTATAATAATTAAAAATTACAAAAAAATATAATAAAAAACAAACCTATAAAAATAAATAATCTAACGATACAATAACCAGCAATAACATCGAAAAATATGCAATAAAACAAAAGTTAACACAATTTTTAATGAGGTTTTGAGGTTTTCTTCATCCTAAATCGATTTTTTTATGTTTTTTTTTTAAATTTTCACAGTGTTAACAATTTTACAAAAATTAATTTAGATTCTAAACATGGATCCTCTTCAGGAATTGCAACAGAAGGGGTCTTAAAAAAGTTCAAAATTAATTCCCGTCTGGAGCGTATTTACTTTCAACAACTGGTCTATAAAACGTTACAAAAGATTGAATTGGGTGTAACCTTAACATTTTACGGGGTTTGACTTATGTAACAGTCTCAAAAAACCTTCTAATATATTTTCTTAAAAGACATATCATCAGATCTAACTGGTTGTAAGATTGTAAAAGATGTGTTTTACAAGAAACCAGATTTAATCTTGGCTCAGAGAGAGTGAGAGAGAGGAGAGTGTTATGTGTGGATACCATTTTGCTTAAGTGGTCAGTTCACTTCATTATTCCGGGGATTAAAAAAGTAGTAGTAGAAAAAAAAAAACGTTCAATAACCCTTTACTGGAGGTGGTTGGATAAATGCGCGGCAATACATCAGTATTTAATTATGTCGAGTAATTAGTTATCTATAGATCGATCGGTGTGTTAAGGATCTGGTATCCTTAACAAAAGCACGAGTTTTATCCAACCCTTCCATCTTAAAGTGGCACTTGGGGCTTTCTTCTTTGAAGCGGTCAACAGTCGGGGTGCAAGAGCGAGCAACAGGGGGCGTGGAAAGTCTGGTGTCACTCATCCGAAACCGTAGGCGTGGCCACGGCAGACATCTCCATGGTAACCATGGCGTAAAGCTGTCAATCAGCTTAGGCAGTCACACAAGGCCCTACCGGTCGTCAGGCGCTACCATCATTGGTTTCTCGGGACGTTTGCCATACTCGACACTGAGGACAGAGTTTTAGATTCTGACCAGGCCGTCTATCACAATTACCGTCTTTTTAAACGGCTATGTAGTAAAGTGGATGAGTGCCTGCCGCATCCGACAACCGTTTGTGTTCCGAAGGGGCCCCGAACTCAACCCCCTCTTCCTTTTTTATATATATATACGTTTCTGTTAGTCGAAAACTGACTTATATAAAAGTTGTCACGCTTATGGTTTCCTGTTAAACGATATTTTTTTTTATTTTTTATTTTGGTGCTCCGTCCCGAGTTGGTAATGGAAGACTTCGATTGATAACACAAAACTCCAAAAGGCCGTAACCTGACTAGGGCTTTTATCCGGCCCCCTAAAGAGATGTCGTACACGCAATTTGGATATCCAGCTTATCAGGCTTCACAGGTGGGTATTTTTGTGTGTTTAACTACACCACAATGTGGTTTAACTTCTAACAACCTTTGCATGTTTTCGGTCTCACATTCATACGATTAATCGGTGCGGTTTAAAATTTTTATAAACTCGATTTTTATATCGATCGATGGCCTGCAAAGTTTATAATCGCCAAGCAAGGTCCGTAAATGTGTTTAGAATAATTCTTCTCTTTTATAGTTCTTTTCTTGATGTTAAAAAGTTGTTGCTGTTTAAAAAAATGTTGCCGAGTTTTCATCGATTGTAGAACTTATAATGGAAGTTTTTCAGTAAAGTTTAGAATCGATTAAGTCCAAAAAAAAAAAAAAAAATCGAGCTTTTAAATATGTTAACTCCCTGGAGAAAGTCCCGATTTACCATCAACTAAACTACAAGAAAGTATAGACATCATTAACATCTCGTAATCCGAGTTCCCTCATGCTAAACCATGGCGGAATTTCTTAAATTTTCATAAAATTTCAGAATAAAATCGTTAAAAATTATGCAAATTTATAAAATATGAAGTTTTTTATGTATTCTTTAAGTTTTTTTATGTAAAAAAGTTGTAAAACTTGGCCAAGGTCCCCGTTGCACATGTTTGGATCATCAAAGACATAACTCGATGGCGTGATAAATATTGAATGAATTTATTAGTAACTTAAGATTATACAATGGAAAAAAAAAACAAGTTTCAAAAGAAAAAATATCTAACTCATAAATAACAGATGTAGAAAAATAATTCATGATGTCTGATCCACAAAATAAAAAAATTTATTATGGATATTCTTTTGTAATTTTTGATTAGCGAATAGAAAAAGTTTGAAAAATCACTTATATTTATTGTTTATTATTTTTTACTGTGGTCGTTAATAACAAAATTTTTATAGGGTACGACAGATTTTACCAATTTCTGCTATAGCTGAAATTAGTGGCATAAAAATTAAGATATGATTTTTTCCTTCGATTATCATTGTTTTAAGAGAAATTACTTGTGGATTAAAGTATAAAAATCTGTTTTATACAATTATCAAACGAGTTACGAGACTTATTAATCTAAAAAGAATATCAGGATTTCAACAGGTGGTTCCGTCATAAACGTAAACTTGTCTTCAATGGTCAATAAGTTGGAACAACTCGCAATATGGCACATGGGAGAAATAATTACACACGATTTGTAATCCCTAGAAGGAATTTTTATACCTTAAACATAATTAAATTTGGTTTATGTGTGTGTTATCTTAACTTGTTGGCTCGGTTTTGCCATATCTTTGCTAGTTTAAGTTGGTTTGTAAGCAGAGAAAAACCTTATAGATCTCAATTTTGGCATTGAGCAATGGTAAAATTTCATAGCTTTTTAAGCATAAATTTAGGCCTGTGTTAGATTAATTCTTTAAATCCTTGAACTTTTCTAATCTTTTGATGTATTTTTGAGGAAAATTCGAAGATAATTGTCTATTAATCTTCTAGTCACGCATAATAAATTAATATACACTTTGTTTGAGAAGATTAATTGAAACGGAAGAGTTAACATAAAATTTACATCAGATAATAATAAAAAATATCTTTGTTTATCTATATTTATCTAATAATTTCTTCGAAAAGAGAAAAAAATGCCATGTTTAAATATGAAAATGATAATGTTAAAGGCAAGATATATCTTGAAACTTGTAAATTTTTTAATCATTTAAGCGTAAGTTCTGAAATCTGCTTATTAAATAATTTGTGGCCTTTCAAAGGGTTGATAATTTATAAAATTTTGATGAATTCTGTAGAAATTTAGCATGACTTCAGTACGAAAAACTTTACACATTTAGAACCTTTCAACTTTGATTTTTTAATGATTTTATGCCTGGTTAATCAAAATAAAATATAAGAAATTATTATATCGTATATACCTGATCATAAGCCACGTTTGGACCTGTTTGCATGCCTTAAATTCATAAAAATATAACATAAAAAAGTAGATATCTGTCAGGCCATATTTTGTATCATTCTGCTTTTCCTCTCATGTAGCTTCAGAGCAATTCTGTAAACTATTTTTCGGGTTTGTCCAACTCTTATGAGATTTTTATAAAGGGCTCTTACGATTGACCCGAACTCTAAATAACTCTACAGTCGCCTGTACACGGAGAGCCAAAAATAAGAAAATAAATCCCTCAAGAATATAAATTATTTTTTTAAATGATAAAGAAAGTTACCCTTTGTGGTCTAGAAGTGTTTTTGCACTTCTCCAAACCCACAAAACTATTAATCATCATCAGTGGGTGTAGATACGGCCGTAACTATGCCAAGAGGGAGGAACCTTTACTAGCAATTACTTGGATTTAATCCGTTCTTGACATAATCTATGAGCAACTGTACTTTGCTCCCGGAGATCTGGTCCACACCTGGTCAAGGTTATACAGGACGAAAATATGTAGCCTAAGATGCAAAAATACCAAGAAGATGAACAGAATTACTCTTAGAATCAATTTTATATCAAACAAGAGCACCGACGATAAAAAAAAATTCTTCTTAAGTAAACAATTTTATCAACGACAAGTAAACGTATCGCGTTATTGATAATAAAAACTAGCATTTTCCATTAATTTAATAGAATTAAAAGTTAGATTTTCGTTAGTTTTATCAGTAAACAATTTAAGCTATTCCTCCTTGGATAAAATGGAAAAAAAACCGACTCGGAGAACCTCTAATTTTGAATTAACTCCGTTAAGTTCCACAATTTTGATAACCTGTAACGACACAATTTCCGAAAAAAGTTTTTAAAAACATCATTTTCGGGAACTTAAAAACTTTTATAATGGGTAAATAAAACTAGCATTTACAACAATATAGTTATAATCAGAATTTCTCATACCAGATACACTTAAATTAATGTGCAGCTGTGCATAATCATCTAAATTTTCAACTTTACGACTCCTGTTTTTAAGTGTGTTCACAAAGGAAAGTTAGTTATATATATTTTTATTCTCGACAACATTTTAAATTGCTTTATAAAGTCGTCTAAGACACTTTGTATAAAATTTTATCCATTTTTATATATGTGACTGCTAGCCTATTTCCAGTTAAAAAATAAATAAAAAATATGACTATTGTCACCCGAACAGGTTGAGATACTTCTACCTAGATACCCATTTTTAAACAGAATATTTCCCTCGTAAATATCCTAAAAGGAGCAATAATATTTTTAGAAAAAAAAAATGACAGATAACAAGACTATTGTGATATGAAGTTTCGCGGGTTGCATGCTGCATTCTAGTACATTAAAGATCAACATCAATAGATACGCCTATGCCTGACATAATTATTGTGCGTGTCTCACGCATAATCGATTTTAGTGTATCCTAAGTTGTACAATAGGCATAGAAGAGGCACATAAACACAATCCATCGATACATTTCTGAATGGATGACGTGAGATGCTTCAATCTGTATTTAAATTTGCCTTATTAGTTCTGGATCGCTTGAAGTAAGTTCCATCGTTAGGTGCAATTTTTGTCTTTAATTTTTCAGCAAATTTTTTTTTTTTGATTGTGGCAAAAGGTAGAAGAAATTCGAGCTTATTAATATATATATGCTATACAACGTTCTTTCATAAGGACGCAATCAGCCTAGCGTAAAAACTAAAGGAACTAAAAAAATCATCATGCGGATCATCGCTTTAGTAATAGTTATTAATGTAAGGTTGCTAACAATATATATATGCTATACAACGTTCTTTCATAAGGACGCAATCAGCCTAGCGTAAAAACTATAGGAGCTAAAAAAATCATCATGCGGATCATCGCTTTAGTAATAGTTATTAATGTAAGGTTGCTAACAGTAATAAACTTAATTTTGTCTAAGTAGAAAGCAATATGAACTTTGTTTTTCTTTATTAAATGTGGGAATGTAAAGCGGAATGTTTCTAGAAGAGCGCACTTTTTATTATTATCATTATTATTATTATTTTTTTCGAAGGTTCGACAATATTGAATTTTGTTTTTTCGTTCCACAAGCTGCTAACTCGTTAAGACGCCATCACGAATCTCTCACATTGACCGATTATTGACAACTTGTTGCTGTCTTTGCTTCTCAGGGGAGGAATTTACCGAAGTCGTGACACACTCCAAGGAGACAACTGTTTGCCTTCTCCTCCTTCCAGCGGTACTTTAATTTGTTCTTTCGTCGTTCCTTTTTCTTGTTCCAAAAAGTAAAAGTTCGCCTGCCTGTCTGATGTCTTCTTGATTAAGTTTGTAAAAGAAAATGCTTAAGAATCTTTCTTTTTTTCCCCTAATGTCTTAACTGTTAAGTGCCACATACTCGCTTAAACAACAACAGCAAGAAGTTTTTATTTAAATGTTTGAAACATAAAATAAGTTTTAATTTTTATTCTTTTTAATATCTTAGTTTTATTAGGAAATTATTAACATATTTAAATAGGTAAAATAAGTTTTAATAAACGTAGGACGTCAGTTCTAAAATACGTGTTAATGGAAATATTTCTGATATATTCGATTCTAGAAATGGCATCAATAGATTCCGATGCAGCAAACACATCAGTAGATTCGTATATAGAAAAAAATCGATAGATCCCGAGACTAGAACGAGAGCATAAATACGAATCGAATTCAGTAAAAAATCGTCAGTAGATTCCATAGCAAAAATCGAGTATCGACATTCGGATCCGAGACTAGAAAGAGAGCATAAATACGAATCAAATTCAGTAAAAAATCGTCAGTAGATTCCATAGCAAAAATCGAGTATCGACATTCGGATCAAAGATATAGGATTCGAATCTATATTTACTGTATGTATTCCGCCAATGTTATCAATTGTTATAAAGCATCATTAGAATCGAATACTGCATAACAAAGCATCAGTAGATTGAATATAAAAACTTTCATCGAGATTCGAATCTAGATGTAGAATCGTTAATAGATATCGATGCAACGAATCTATAGAATCGAATGCAACAAAAGAATCGAGATTCGAACATTAACAGAACTGAATATAACAAGGTATCGAGAAAATAATCGAGAACTGAGTTTGTCGATTATATTCGAACTGTCGATACTCAGTGATAATCGAGTTTCGAATTTCAGAAACAGTATCAACTGAATCGAATACAGAAAAACATAAACAGATTTGGATGTAGAAAAGTATCCATAAAATTGAATGTAACAAAGTATCGAGATTCGAACGTAATCGACAAAATCGAGACATGAGTTTGTCGATTATGTTTGAACTCTCGATACTCAGTGATAATCGAGTTTCGAATTTCAGAAACAGTATCAACAGAATCGAATGCAACAAAGCATAAACAGATTTGGTTGTAATTAAGTAACTATAGAATCGAATGTAACATATTATCGAGATTCGAACTTAGAAATATCACCAACAGTATCGAAAAATCGATTATACAGCTAATAATCGAAATTGAAATCTAAACACAACGGATGTGAACTTAGAAACAATATTGATAGAATCGAATGCAGCAAACAGATTTAAATATAATAAAGTACTCACAGAATCGAATCTAAGAAAGCATCGATTGATTCGAATATAAAACGAGTACCCAGATCAAATCTAAAACAACAAAGATAGATTTTAACTAAAAAAAGCGTTAATAAAATGCCTTAAAAGTACAAAATTACATCAATAGTATCTATAAACTCAAATGTAAAATCTGTTAGATATATACCCCAATATTTTGGCTTCTACGACAATTAGTAATCTTTATTGAAACATGTAAGTGGAGTCGGATGTGCTCCTTTCCTTTTGGAACCTCTACCTATTTTTAGAGTTTATTTACTGCCAAAAATAAAAGATGTGTATCTTTTACTTTATTTTGGCGTGAAAGTTTTATATAAAATAGATTAAAAAAATTTAAAAATAAAATTTTGAGTTTAGTACTTCCAATTTTATAGGCTATCCTTTAACTAAAAAAAATTATTTAATTTTATAAAATTAAATTTTAAAAACTTACCTAGATATATTTAGCCATGTTTTTGTTTAGATTTATCATAATTTTTGGCCATCGGTTTAGATTTATCCACTAGAGATTTATCATAATTTTTGGCCTTATGTTATATCTGTACTTTAAGTGTCTACGGAATATTTTTAATTCAGAAATGTTTCTTTGTTAATTATGCCAAATTTTAACATAAAAAAAGATTTAATAAAGATTTAATAATTTTTTTAATAATTTCGTAATAACTTTATTATTTATTTTCTTAATTATCCCTTATTTAGGAAAATAAATCTTCGTTAATTTAGAAAATTCTTTGTTAAAGATACTAAGGAAATGTTAGGGATTTCCCTAATTGAGCGTAATCAAACCCAATTAGAAAAAAATCCCTAAAATTTCCTTAGCATCTTTAATTATTTAAATTGTTTTCTTTATAAATTAAATTTTAGCGCGTTATAAAATGTCTAAATAGAAAATTATAAAAATTTTATAGAATATTTAAAGAGATTTTCGAGGAAATATTAAAGTGTGTTTTAACTTTTACGACGTTTATATATAGAAAAGTTTTTGCATGTTCGGATTTTTATAGAAACGTCGTGTTAGTAAAAATTTAAAAGGAAATATTTGTCATTAGAATATTCTGCAACATTCATTAAACGATAATAAAAATTTATAAATAAATAAATCACACGAAATATCCCCGAAACTTCCTTAACCGTCAGCATATTTTTTTGAAATCCCGGCCTACATTTATAATTGTCGAACGTTAATTTTAAGGGAATTTTGGGGATTTACGGGGATAAAGATCGATCGGCATTTCTTTATTTGAATTTAGGGATTAAAGTAATGGTAAGTTTATACAATTTAAACCATTTCTTTGTATGTAGAAGCATATAATATTCATTAAACTGATCGAAGTATGCAAAGAAAACAAATCAGTCTAGTTGCAGATAGGCTAGTATTACAGTAATAAACTGTAGTTACAAGAAAGAATAAAGGATAAGAGAAAAGACTTTTTATGACTTATTAATAGGACATTATACGCTAGAAAATTACCGTTTTGTAATGTAGGATCGTAAAATCTTGAAGGATATCTTCTTTATTGTCGTTTGTGTCATTGAGAACGAAAAGGGAAAAAATCCGAATGTTTGTTCTGCAGAAACAACAAGTTCTAATCTGGGAACAGCTGGTTCGGGAGAAAGTGTCTTCAGGGGATGAATAAGAAGAAAACTTCTTATTACTGGAATTTTTGTATTAACCATTTGTGATAAATCCAGTTCTTTGTTAGGTAAATAACTTATAAAGATTTTTCCCTTAAAAATCCGGTAATTCTAGAAATTTACTTTTTATTTATATTTAAAAAATAATAATGTTTACGTTTAAAAATTTCAAGCTATAAATAATTTTTTAAGTATCTTTCTTTAGGGATGATTATTATCATAATGTCTGTAAACCAGATTAAAATAATTTTAATTTTTAACGAAATTTACCCAAATGTTAGGGATATATTTTAACATCGATTAAAACTGCGTAATAATAATTTTAATCTCATATACATATAATTATTATCATAAAATGATTATTAATAAATTTTATTTAGGGAAATTCTGAAAAATTCGTCACTTTTTGTAAAATTTTTACGCATTTTTAACCGGTCTAAATTATATCCTTAACATTTGGGTAAATTTCGTTAAAAATTATTTTAATCGCGTATACAGATATAATTTAAAAACATCGGTTAAAAAAAATGCGTAAAAATTTCACAAAAGTGACGAATTTTTCAGAATTTCTCTAAATAAATTTTATTAATAATTATTTTATCAAAACATTACATAATAAATTAATAATTTAATTTGTCTATTTAAGTTATTTAGAAATTTCTTTAAACAGTTTATTATTATTATTAATGTTTGCAAGAATACTACTGAAATTTTGCGAGATATTCCTTTTAAAGTAATAAAATGTAGGGATATTTTAGATCGGCTCTTAGTGTACTTTTTAACTTACAGAAAACTGATAGTTTACCTCGTATGAGTGCAGTTGAAGTGTCTTCATCCTGCAAGAAACTTAGAATGCGTTTTTGACGTAAGGAATTAATAAAAAAAAAAAAAGATGAGTAATAACTGCGATTGATTACGAAGAAATGGAAGATTTCGAGCGTAAAGATTTGAATGCCGTCAATGATAAAAACTGCATGGACATGTAACATGACTACGTCAATGTCCTTTAATTTCGCATTGGGAGGTGACTAAGACTGTTGGTATGATCCAAGATGACGTAATTTGCGCTGGGGATAAGTGTAATAAAGAGACACCTCATTACTGTAAGCCTATACAGAGGGATGCTGTGTCACACAACCCAAGCAGAAGGTCAGGAGAGAGAGTGACACTTGCTATCATCATCTGCATTTTTTAATTATCACCTAAAAGTAGATTAATTTCTCTAATGTGGATCTAACTTTTACAATACCCGTTTTAAGAATAACAAAAGGTTTATTAATTTTGTAAACAAAGCCGCTCTTAATGAAACTGTCTTAAGAGGAACTGACCTAAATTTGAGTCAGAAAAAAATCGTTTTTTAGCGAAGGATCGTGTTAGAAATTTGGTGCGAGAGGCACTAATTAGTTGTGCTTTCGAATTGATCTTATAAACAAGTTGTCAGCTCGTTGACGTGATTAAATGCCCGATTCCGAAACGTGTTGCCAGATAGATATTATATCATAAAACGGCTCTGATGTTACGCTAGTAGCATAAAACAATAAAGAAGAAAAGTATGTTCTCTTCGCTATCGTCATTAAAAACGTTAAAACAAATTTTGTAGCCGATGAATCAAGAAAAAAAATCTCATTTTTCATGAACATTTAACAGATGTAATGCGCCATTATTACTGTATTATTGGCTGTTTACAGTGTATCTTTTTTTTTTAAACCACATTTATATTTGTATAAACTCACATTATTTATCACTTAACATATTCAGATTTATTCAGGCCCGATTCTGTTATACACAAGTTTGTTTTGATATAGAGTTTACTAGCTCGTTAGCGCTTTTCTTCCTTAATTAAATGCTATTTTAGGAATAACCACGGCTCGATTAACGCTTTATCACTGTTAAGAATGTTTTTGAAAGATAGAAATGATAATTTTTCGAGTGATACTATTAGAAAATTAATGGTATTAGTTGCAGTTAGTATATTAATGAAGTAAATTATATGTTGCGTTTAATGCTATCTCTGCTACTAAATGATTAATTTGTACGTCCAATTAGTTGTTAATTCCAAAACAGGAGCCACGACAGATGTTATTCGTATAATAGCATAAAGAGTGCTACCAGTTTGATTGCTACTACATTTTAATCCTGTATTAATGCACAGTGTTTTCAAACTTAGATTGCTGGTAACAAGCCATTCTAGTTGACAAATAACTGTGCTACTGTAGTATTAATTTAATGATTTATGATTGAAGTTAACTGGTTTTTTTTCTTTTTTTTTCTTTCTTTAAGTTGGTTGTAGGTAGTTCGAGTCAGACGTCCACTTCTGCCACTTGCTGCGATCCGAGTCGATCATCTTCAACAACAACAGTGGAAACCGCTTCAGTAACACCTACGCCCGTCTGTCCTCTGCCAGCAGCTTACGACTCTCGTATTTTATCAACCTATCCGAGATTAGCTACGGGACTCACGGCTACCCCAACTTTTTACAACGGTGCCCCATATGCCTCCGAACAAGCAGGATATGCCAATCTGTCTGCAGCGGTGGAAACGCCCTTTTACTCTACCTTGGTAAGTGAGACTTCATCATAATATATCACTATACCTTCTGTACGATTGCATCTTCATAAACATGCAAAAAAAAATACTCAAAATTTGCGATTTAATGGTTACAAACAACTTTCCATTGATAAAGTTGGCGTGTGATTTATTGAAAAAAACCCACGCAAGTAGGTAGATTATATTGAGTAAGTAGTAATAATGGAGAGTTTAATGTCTGACAGATTCCGCAAAGTTTCCGATTCATTAAAGCGCAACGTGCTGCCTAACTGAGCTCATAATGGCATTTAACTTAATTTAAACAAATTTTATGGCCGGATGCATCTCAACCAAGCACTCTGCTCTAATTTAATTACGTAAAAAACGATACATACGCAAAAAAAATCGTGATAAAAATGCAGAATTAAAAGTTGTGGGTGTTTGATTTCGCAGATTACAACGTAATTCAATAGGAGTGGGAGAAGCGAAAGTTATTTCTTAAAGCTTTCTCTATCTGATCGAAATTTTAACATTTATCTGCTATTATATCTGGGTCTTCACGTGTTGCTTTCGTAGAATGCGACCCTCTTCTTCTTCTTCTACACTCTTAAAATGTGTTGGAAGTCTAGTTTGACCCGACATACAGGACAAACAGGGTAAATACATCAAGTCCGGTAGAGTAAAGCGGAGGAAATGTGGGCTAACCTTGATGTGGTGACAGATCGAGATTTATTGCCTATTATCATGATAAGGACAGTAGACATGATAAGTTCGAGTTGACTGATCTTTCCGCGAGGTGGCGTGTACGCTTGACCCCAACCTTAAGTTCAACACGCGAATGAACTATCCAAAAGGGGCTGATTCACAGTCGAAATTTGTTAGAGGTGGCTTATGCGGCACGTGGTCAGAGCGTCGGACCCTTTGGCCTTCCTTTTTTTTATTTTTATAACCTGCCACGTGTGCTTTTTTACCTATCAGATGTTGCGGCGATAAATGAGTTTTTTTTTAATTTAAAGAAATAATAACATCTAAAATTTATGAAGAGAAAATGAGGGATTAAACATGCATTATTATTCTAACGCGAACATAAAACAGACGTGCGAGTTATGAATGCCAACATTGAGGATTTTCAGGAGTCTTCACGAGTTTTTATTGTCGTTATTCAAGAGGCCTTTTCCAGATAAAAAGGAAGATTTTTAAAGATTTTTCTCGGCTCCTGCTCTGGGCATAACGATATGCAGGGAAAAAAAAAATAATCATTTTTATGTGGTGGAAAAAAAATGAGACACGCAAGAAGTTCGATAAGTCGAAAGATATGTAAAAGTTAGCGCTAATGACTGCACAACTACTTTTACATAACATAGTTAATTTGCGAGTTTTTTTTTTTCCACATTTCCTTTTTGGTAATTAGAGAAAAAAGGGGAGAGAAAAAGACAATTAGGTTTATTGTTTTCTTGTTTTAATCCTACTGCAGGTTGGGCTAATTGCGTGCAGTATGTCGGCTAATTTGCTCCCATTACGCCACCTACGGTTAATTAGCAAGGTTTTTTTTTCATTCTCTCTCTCTCTCTTCCGACAACAAAGTTTCGGAAATAGAAAAACCTCCAAGTATATACTTAATTACGAAGTCTTATGTAGTTGTATCGGTTTTTATGAAGATCTTGCTAAAAGCAAAATGGCTTTTAATGCGTTAGACTTGTTTTCATTTACACACCTCTAAAAAAAGGGGGGAAAATCTTTCTCGACGCAATAAAGATTTAATTCTTTAATCGAATTACTTAAAAAGATTTTTTTTTTTTCTTTCTTTCTAGAAAGATAAACTTTTTAACTTTCTTCGGTTTCGGATTAAGTTTCGCGTGAGCGCAACGATTACGCGGGTTAATCCTTTAACGAGAGTAAGTGTTTACGTAATGGCACCCCTCAAATACCCACAAGGACGATATTACATTACTAGCGTGAGAGTAGCACCAAACTTATTCCTCCGGATTGCACCATCGATCTCCAACGTCTGGGAGTAGAGGGTCCTGCTGGAGAAGCGAGAATCCCTGTGGAGAAGCGATCGGTCGGAGGTAAAATGGTTGACATTACCTACCGCAGAGTGAGGCTATAGGGTTAAGAGTTGTCTGGGTCTCGAATGCTTCCCATCAAATTCCTAACGTTCTTCTTCTTCACACTGTCAAATAAACATCTCTCGTATCTCTCACAATGTTTCATTTGCATCGCTCCTACCTATAATTTATTAACATCAGAGGAAATCCCTCTAAGTATACCCCTAAGTCTATACGTATCGATGCCCACTCGATAGCAAAGGGCATAATTTAGGAAGCAAAATTTCCGTTTTAATTAATTATGCGTTGACCCGAGGCATACCTGTCCGTTGGGGTACTTCTCTACACGTAATTAAGTGACGGAAATTATTATTGTCACGTTTGACGCATTAACGATGTTGAAGATGCTATCGTAAATATCCTACTTAAAAATCATAATTTCATTTATTTCCTGTCATGTTCTAACGAAGAACAACAACCGTCGAGCTAACCGCAATCTACCAAATCTACAGCATAACGCGATAAATTAAATTTAACTGTTTCGCTAATAAACTTTATTACCGTAATAGAGAAATTTTGATTTTTATCGCTGGACGCATTTTTTTTTTTTTTTTTTTTTAATTCTTATTCAAAAATATTAGATAAAAACTTTCCCTCGGAAGGCCCTACTCTGATGGCAGACTTTCTCAAATTTCATCTATTCTTTTATTGCTATTAAACTCTCAATTTTTGTATTTTGAAAATATCTAGCGCAGTTTTAAGTATATATTTGCATTCGTTAAATGCAGACTTTCCCCGAATAACGTTTCCTTATTCTTTAAATTTTTAGATTGTTTTTTGTAGGATGCATGTTTCAGTTCTTGGATAATTTCTTTACGCATGAATCTTAGATAAATAACATTAAACTTCCCTCAGAAAAGCCCTGCACTCAGTTTTGAGTGTTTACTGCTGTTTATTCCCCGAATAACGCTCTTCGTGCTAAGATTCGTACTTTTTCAGATGTTTAGATCATTTCTCATTGGATACACTTCTTAGAAAACGTCTGCATGCATACATCATTCTAAATCTTATCTAAATAACTGCAAACTTCCCTCAGAAGGGCCCTACTCTGATGGCAGACTTTCCCAAATAATTTAATGTAGATAATTAGCTTCAATATAGAACTTCCCTCTGTTCTTTTATTGCTATTTAACCCTCAATTTTTGTATTTTGAAAATATCTAGTGCCGTTTTAAGTGTATTTTTGCGTTCGTTAAATGCAGACATTCCCCGAATAACGTTACCTTATTTTTTAAATTTTTACATCGTTTCTCATAGGATGCATGTTTTACTTCTTAGATAACTTCTTTATGCATGCATCATTCTAAATCTTAGATAAATAACTGTAAACTTCCCTCAAAAAGGCCCTGTTCTGATGTCAAACTTTCCTCAATAATTTAATATAATTAACTAGTTTCAATACCAAATTTCCTCAGTTCTGACAATGCTATTTATTTCTCAGTTCTGAAAGCATTTAGTGCTGTTTTTCCCTCCGAATAACGATTTTCGTGTCACTTTTTCAGGTTTTTAGATCATTTCTCATTGAGATACACTTCTTAGAAAACTTCTGCAAACTGCATCATTCTAAATCTTAGATACCAATATATAACTGTAAACTTCTCTAAGAAGGGCCCTACTCTGATGGCAGACTTTCTCAAATAATTTAATGTAGATAATTAGTTCCAAAGTAGAACTTCCTTCTATTCTTTTATTGCTATTTAACCCTCAATTTTTGTATTCTGAAAACATCTAGCCCTGTTTTAAGTGTATTTTTGTGTTCGTTAAATGCAGACATTCCCCGAATAACGTTTCCATATCAGGATTCCTTATTTTTTAAA
The DNA here is from genome assembly GCA_000484575.1 of Olivierus martensii. Taxonomy (NCBI): domain Eukaryota; kingdom Metazoa; phylum Arthropoda; class Arachnida; order Scorpiones; family Buthidae; genus Olivierus; species Olivierus martensii. The sequence goes on from AYEL01084002.1 coordinate 110,996, forward strand.
TTTTTAGATCGTTTTTCGTAGGATGCATGCTTTAGTTCTTAGATAACTTCTTTATGCACGCGTCATTCTAAATCTTAGCTAATAAAGTGTAAACTTTGAAAAGGGATTGATGCCAGTTTTCCTCAATAATTTAAAATAATTAACCAGCTTCAATGCCGAAAGCATACTTCAAGCTTGTTTCCTCAATTGCTGCTCTTCAAACTGGTGTTTGCCTCAATTCTTTCAATACTATTTAACCTCTCAGTTAAACCTCTCTAAAGTGTTTAATGTTGTTTATTCCCTCTAATATCGATTTTCGTGTAAAGATTCGCACTTTTTCGGGTTTTTAGATCATTTCTCACTGGATACACTTCTTAAAAAACTTCTGCATGCACACATCATTCTAAATAACTGTAAACTTCCCTACGAAGGCCCTGTTCCGACGTCAGACTTTCCTCAATAATTTAATGTATATAATTAGCTTTAATGAAGAACTTCCCTCAATTCTTTCGTTGCTATTTACCCCTCAATTTTTTGCTTTCATTAAATGCAGACATTTCTTCCGAATAACGCTCTTCGCGTCGAGATTCGCGCTTTTTCGGGTTTTTAGATCATTTCTCACTGGATACACTTCTTTAAAAAACTTCTGCATGCACACACCATTATAAATCTTAGATAAATAACTGTAAACTTCTCTCAAAAAGAGCCTCTCAGTTCTGAAAGTGTTTAGTGCTGTTTATTCCCCCGAATAACGCTCTTCTTGTAGAAATTCGCGCTTTTTCGGGTTTTCGCTAGAATTTTTTACTCTACAACAAAGATTATTTTGTTTACAGCGCTACGTTCTATTCTTAGAAATATTTTTGAGAACATTCTATTGTTAGAAGATTATTTTCGCTCTCCGTTAATTATTACTGCAAAGCACAAGTTCGAAAAACAACTTCTGTGATACTGCTATCGTAACAAAACTTTTTTTTTTTTTATCTACTTTTCTTAACGTTATTGATGAAAACCCGACTCGATTATTGATGCAAGATACACGATTTTTTTTTTTTTTAATCTACTTTTCTTAACGTTATTGATGAAAACCCGACTCGATTATTGATGCAAGATACACGTATCACTCTATAATATATATTTTTTAATTATTATTTTATGGTGGAGATAAGCTTATGGCTAGAATAATTATTGAGTTTGGTAGGATTACAGTCAGAATGTTTACAATTTACGATGCGATAAATTCATCTTGACAAATGAAATAATTTGATAAAAACTTGAAACATAAATTATTTCATAGCAACAAAATATGGCCATAGGCAAACAGTATATTAAGAATTTTATTGCTGAGTTACACCATAGAAATGCCAGGAAACGAGGGAAGTTATCAATCTAAACTTTTTTTTAACGTTTGTTTATGTTTCTAATCTTAATAGAGGATTTTTATCCTTTTTTAACGGATATTTTGCGATAATTTTGCATAGCGCACGGAATAAATAACGATATCTGATACTTAAGATAACCTCTAGCTAGTTTTCTGAAGATACAAAATGTTATATATTTAGAACACAGTGTCCTTAGACATGAAAAAATTTTAAACGACCTTTCATATTTATGAGGACATAATGGGAAAATCTTCTTAATCTCCAAAGGAAACTCTCTCAACGGTAGGTTCAAAGTTGAGAGCTATTTTAAAAGTTGTAAGAACACCATTAAAGGTCAAATCTCCTCAAAAGAAGCCACGAGATTGTAGCAAATTTTTTATAATTTTAACAACATTAAGAAAAAAATTTTGTGGAAATTCATGCTTACAATGCGTATTAGAACGTGTTTTGCTGTTTTCTTTACTTAGTTTTCGTGAATCTCGTCACGTTCTAAACTTACGTGTAGGCTTTCGAATCGATAAAGAATTTTCAGAATTTATTTTAACGAACTGCATAATATAAAAAAAAGAAAGGAATGATGCTTCTCTTAGGCATTCTTGTCTTATTAATCGAACAGGTGTTTAGATCAGAAAGGCCCTTCCTGTGTGATGTAGACGACCTAAAATGTCTAAAAACTAATTCTGGTACTTGCAAAAATTCTCTCTCTCTTTCCTTTCAAAGCTCTCTTTTCTTTTTTAAACTCTTGCGAAATTATTCTGAAAGATTTGACCCTTTTTCTTATTTTTTCTTTAATATAATATTTTGTTTAATGGCCTCATTCTCTTTTATAATTTTGCAATTAAATTGTAAGGCCCTATTTGAATGTAATTTAATGCCTCTGAGAACTTTGAATATTCTTAAAGATAAATTTGCTCCATAAATTATTATTATTTTTTCTTGTTTACTCCTCGCATTTTTGAGCCTTTTCGGATGCGTTACATGGGGCCTATCACGAATACCATAATCTTCTGACAAATCTACGAACCACCCACTATTTTTTTTTATGATAATAGGATATTTTTATATAAAAAAAATTCTCCGAAATAACGTGATTCCTCACTAAACAGGTCTTCTCGCTCAAAGGATCCATTGACATTTAATCCTAAAATTTCGAATCCTTAGAAAAAAATGCTAGCCTACTAGAACGGAAATCCGTTCCGAAAATATTCATATACAGAAAAAAAGAAATAAAAAGTGTAAATATAATAAATTTGAGAGATTTTTAATGCGATTTTTTTTATAACAAACAATTTTTAGCATGTACATGCATTTTTTTGGGAAAATCGAGTCGAACGTGTTTTGTTTCTGCTACACTTTATCGTGTAATTGCGGCTGTTGAGCAGTCATACTCCACTTGTATGACCTACGAAAATGACAAATGCTGCTTTAAAAGACACGAGGCTAACAAATGACGTTAGAAAAGAGAACAGGAAGAGGCTCTAAAGATGAGGTCACAGATAGCTGCAAGCTCTAATTTCCAGCTTTGCTTACACCTAATATTGAACTACGTTTACAAAAGAAAATAACGACCCACATTTTTAGCGCTAACACGGTATCTAATCTTGTTAAATATAGAAGATAATCGCTCTACTAGAGTAAAAGTTATTATCTTAACTCGTTTTTAACGCCTAGATACTTTATTAAGTGTAATTTTTTTTTGTTACTAACATCGTAATAAATTACGAATTTTATGCTTGCACGATGAAGATCGACGTTGTTACCGTTTGAAGTCCTGAAACCGTGTTAAAAATCGCCCTTTGCAGAGTTTCAAGCGTTACTCACTGACAAATCTACTCTTGCCATGGGATTTTAGGATTTCAATCATTGCCGAAAGGACCACTAATTATCTGCGAAAGAAGATATCAATAGTTAATCAGCACCACCTCCCATTTGATATCTGTTACATGATCTTTGACGTTGAGGCCAACGGAAGCCATGTTACATCCTTCCTTACAAACAGGTTTTTCTGGTGATTACCTCCGGCACTTTTCAACCAGAATCGAATTTCAAAAGCCTTTTTACACATTCATTTTTTTCTACTTTTGAATGAGACCCCTCTTCAATTCACTTCATCTGGAAAAGGCTCTTGTGTCCTCTTCTCTTTACCGCAATAAACTAGGATCTGTTACAACTAGAACTTTAAAAAAATACGAACTTTGTTATGATATTGAGTCGAAAAAAAGAAGGGTTTAGGAAAGTTTCGGGAGTTTCAGGTACACTAAAATGCATTAAATAATTTAATACGCATTAATAGAATCGTATTGCGCGGTCATTTCGTGACAAGTGAATGTATCCATTAAATCGTGAGCCGTAAAATGCTTTACAAGTGTCCTTCTAAGTACAACGGCGCGAATTAAACTACCAACTCTAATAGAAGGCATATTTTACGATTATTCGTGACAAATTAAGCATAGAATGACTGGCATAAATTATTTAAACGCTCATTTAATTTGTTACTGCTAAAATATAAGCTTTCATGCTTTGCAATACGCGTTAGAAGCTTCAAAATATATTCAGTACTCGCGTAAAGAGTCACAATGCAATTTGTTTTGAAGGATTTCCACGTCTGAAGCATATTTTTTTAACTCTGCGAGACTCCTGATTTATTCTCGGCTGAGTTACAAAGTGTATTATGTCCGACCTGTTTGAATAAAAGTAATTCTACGTCTTGTTGACCTTTAAATAAAGATAAATAGAAAATATCCAGGTGCTCTAAAATTTTTAGTTTTTCCCCAAACTTGTCAGACTTGTCAGGAGAAGGAGAAGAGTGTGTTCGTGTTGTCCACCCGTCCGCATAATAACCCATCAAGAGAGACGCGTTGACAGGAAAATTAGAAGTATTTTATTAGTTAGAACCTCCCCATAAGCGACTATTATAGATAATAACAGTGAGACGAGGAATTAATGTAAAGCACTTCATGTCTTGGCAAATGATTAAGAGTCGAAACTGGTTATGAGGGACGTAATTATTTCGGAAAGAATGTCGACTCGTGTAATAATTTCTCTAGTTGCTTAATAAGTTGAGTTATCTATCCTCTGAGCTCTTGCAATGAGTTAAGTCATTTCGGTGTTTCTATCCGAAATTGCTCTCGGAATAAATAAATATTTCTTGGTAAAATGTTACTGCAGTATACACAGTCTACCATCTTTGCTGGATGTTGTAAATTGTCAAGATGAATTTAAAAAGAAGACAATGGGCTCCATAAGAGATAAGGGTGCTACAAAACAGAGCCAGGACAGATATAAATCTAGGAGACGATCTGTGTCCTTCTCCTAATGTAATTGTAGAGTCAAACATGCGTCAACAAGAGACTGAGAAGCACAGTAGGAAGAAGAATCTATTGTAAACATCGCAGGACCCACGGTGTCGCCGTTAGGGCCATCTGGGTCTCACATAAAACCCTCATTTTTAGGAAACGGTGCCGGGAGCTGGATTATCGGCTGGTGCCATCTCTTTTACCCCCTGGTCCCTGAGCAACCACCTGCGGCTATTAGGGGGTTTGTCACGAGCTTTTTCCCCTTTTACCGGACAAGCGTCTGGTCCCGGATTATTGTTTGTGCTATACAATGTCTGACTTCTGGACATTTAACAGGCTGCACAATCTAATTAGGGAGTCCTTCTTTGTTTAGAAGGTGCTCTTCTCCATCTCGGGGGTTTTGCAGTGACGTGTGGCAGATGGCAAATTGCTGGTTTGCCCGATAGCTTTAATCCGTTAAAAGAGGTCATATCTGCACCTCTGTTTATGCTTTGCTCAACTACCAGTTCTGCCATCAGTTTTGAAAGGTGGAAAGGCGTTTAAGTGGTTTCGGTTAGGTTAATCTTTGCCTTGTAAAAAGGTTTTATTTTAGAATAAAATCGACAGTAGGTTATTGTAAATAGTCATTCGGGTTTTAGATAATTACTATCTAGAATTTTCAATGGACCTCGACTGTTTAGATAAATAACATTATTTAATTTTGCAGACTTCAACAGTTTTTCGCGAGTTTTACTGAAGTTACTTTTATTTATACGTGTCACGAAGGAGTATATTATAATTTCTTGATGAAATTTTTATGAATTTAACAGTAAAAATTTGATATAACGAACAAAAAATTCAATACTTGGGAGATTTGGTTCAGTTAGGCGGTTGTAAAATCGAATATAAGACGATCAGAATTGCAATATTATTCATAAACCAAGTGATTACTTTATTACCAACATGTCATACAAACTGGGAACATGCAAAATTCTCGTTACGACTTATTTTTACATCTTGTTCTAGAGAGAGAGAGAAATATTTTTAATATTAAAGTTTTGGAAATTGCGATCGTGTATGGACTATAAAGATGTTACCCGAAATATGAGGCAATGCACTTTGCCTCCTCCTATTTTAATCTTTCATGCAAATCATTTGAATATATATGAAACAAAAATTTGCAATATGTGCAGAATATCGTATTCCAACCGGAAGGGTGGCTTAATGTAAAAGTGAAGAGTAGGAAAATTACCGTTTGCGCTCAAACCCGTTTACAGTAATTAACTTCTAAATGGGTTCATCTGCTTAAGAGTGGCACCCTTTAAAATCTTGTTAGAGGACAAAACGGCTCTAACAAGATCTCTGAACTCTTGTTAGAGATTAACTTTTACTTGTAATGGTTGTTGGATTATGTAAACCATTTCGTGATCTTTAAGTCCCCAGTTACATTAACATTTTTTTTTTTTAAATGAAAAAAGGGCGTCACTCGGTCTACCTTATGACATAAACTTGCCAATTTTTACTTTTAATCGCTTCTCGGGAGTCTCGTAAGACCTCGTAAACAGAAATGGCCAAGTTGCATCCAAGAAAACGATGGTTGTTTTTCTTTTTTTTTTTTTTTTAGCAATTAATTCGGCCAAACCTCAAATTCAAGCCGAAACGGCAGTAAAAACGTTTTTGTACAATTGAGGGCCTCTACATGACTCTGACCCCAATTGTCCCAAAGATTAATTGCAAGTTATTAAGTTGCTGTGATCAGTCAAAGTAACTTTTTTTTTCTTTCTTTTTGATTTCAGAATGCGCCGGATCCTTGGAGGGGGATAACACAAACGAGCCCTTACTATTACGATTCGACGTTGGCTGCTTACGGGTAAGTCGTGATAAAACTGTACCTCCTAGAATAATTCTACATCTCAATTTATACAGGATATTGTTTGTTATTGTCAGAAGTAAAATGATTTTATTCAGAGTAATGAAGATAAATAGCCCGCAGAGGTATATCTTTAAATTAGAGGGCTTTATTATAATTTAAAATCAGATTTATCTCTATATCTCCAAGTAATTGATCTTTCTACTTATCATAAAGTTGTCTCGCAGGTTAATAATAGACATAACCCAAGTTTAAGAGCCTTAAATAGGTTCTCTAACCTAGTTTTTAAGCGTAGAAAACTGAAAAATGTGGAAGTATGTTATCAATTAGGCCTTTCAGGCCTTAAAAATCATTAAAAGCCATTAAGATATTACTTTTATCGGTTTGATTGGTGATAAATAAAGAGATAAAAAGTTTTCTTTGATGCTATCTACCAGTTTTATTTCTCTGGTTCATCAGCGGTTTTATTTTGTAGATGGATTTTTGAGCTTTCTGCAATATTTCATTATGATTAAGCATGAATAATGAAGATAACCTTAAGAATTTGGCCTTAAGCAACGACATACTACTAACGTAGTACTTATGCCAATGTTTAGTATAATTCTCTGCATGGTGAAATCTTTAACCTTCGAGCACTCGCTCATCTCTGTAAGGAACTTGCAAAATGCATTACGTAGTACTTATGCCAATGTTTAGTATAATTCTCTGCGTGGTGAAATCTTTAACCTTCGAGCACTCGCTCATCTCTGTAAGGAACTTGCAAAATGCATGCAGAAGCCGATATCATGCCAACTTCTCATTCTTCCTCCAAACTACACTTCTCTTATCCAAACCGTAACCCGAGGGAAGGGTTATTATACCATATCATCAGATAAGGGTCAAAAAAATTCCATGTTATACACCACCTTTAAGCGGCCATCTCCATTCCTTACAGAAATCGAGCCTATCTGCATTGGAAAACAAACAAGCATCTAATTAAAGTTTAAATTCCAATTAATCAAAGTGTAGTGAAGAAGCTGCTCGAAGTTCCTTTTTTTTTCCCCTCTCGAAAATCATACAAGTGGCGTTCCCTCACGAACGTATACATTTTATATCTGCCGTAAATTAAGACGAGGTGGAAGTGCAGCGGCACAAGTGCGTGACGTAGAAAACTGCAAAAGTAGCGACATCCGTGCCAGGTGCACCAGTCGAAGTTAAGTCTACTTAAGAAGATTGGCCAGATGATATCACGCGAACGTCTCCTTTCCGAATTAGAACATATACAGTACTTAACATTGGGTCGTAAAATATTTTTAAGCCCCCATTTTAGCTTGATTCATACAAAATGGCTATTTATCCCGTTTAGATATCCAAAGAATGCCACTTTGTATTTCCTTCCCACTAGCTAATTTTCTGATGACGATAATTTATTTTGTCTTATTAATCACTTTTAATGTGTAATCTTGGGAAATTTTTTAATTTTATTGTACGTTTAACTGTTTTAAGAATATTTTTAAAGAGGAGATTAATGCCAAAATCTAACTTGTCGGAAGAAAAATCTCCATTCGTTCTTTTTTTAATGGCTAAGAATCGTTTCTGATCTCTAAAATTAAGGAAAAGTTTCTGAACTTTGTTGTATTACATTGCGGCTGATTCTGATGTCGCGATCCATCCGCATCGAAACTCTCTGCAGACTTTCAGAAGTTTGCAATAAATAAATACTGGAAAAAAAACTGAAAAAATTCCGATAGACCGTGTTTTGCTTATTGACTGTAAGCAAACATCCCATTTATAGCCCGAAGAAAAATTTGAGAAGAATGGATCCAGAAATAATGAAGAATCGATGTTTTAATTAACGTCGCTCGTTGATCCGGAAATAATTAAACTTTATTCGCATTTAATGCACTCTTTCTGTTTTTTCTTCACCTCGAAAATTAATGTCTAAATAAATATTTTGGGATCTATAATCAATAAAAGCGAAGTCGAATCCCTCTCTAAGTGGTTTTGCAAGTTGTAACCTCTGAAACCGAGTCTGACTAGTTTTGTATGCTCGAAAATCGTGCAACGAGGAAATTTTATGGCTTAATGTTTAAAAAAAAAGTCGTGCAGTTATGGTACCGTAGCTGCCTTGCACCGCTCTGCATTTGGAGGCGTGTTTTGCCACCTTTCAACAATAATCTTTCGCTTTTGCAATTAACTTGGTTGTTTAGCAGAGAATTGTCCTCTCGACAGTCCCAACTCTCCTTCGCCCCTGTACACGCGACTAGACTGAGTAGTTAGCATCGTTTTTCTTGTTGACACCTGCAGGAGCTTCATCTTTGCCGCAGGGAAGTTAAGAATGAAGAGGTATTACTCTTTCGCGTGGCTGATGTTGTTCTTGTTCGTCTTTGCTCTCTCTATACTAAAATTATCTCTTAACCGATCTATAGTTTAATACCTAATCTAAACATTTGCAGAAAAATATTTATTGCTTCTAAAACAATTTGTTTGATTCGTAAGAAATTGTGTTCATAAGAGCCGCGCCAATAAATCTTGTATTGCTGTATACGTTTGCAAAACTATACTTTGCCGTTTTTCGTATGGAAAAGATTTATTTTTTGCGTATTTAATAACTAATTAGCCTCTGAAAAATTCGCAAGTGCCCTTAAAACGTTTTTATCCCCGAAAAGTGTAGGAAGAAAAATCTTCAACTCTTTTTGAATGTAGTCTTTAGGTAAGCTGAAGGATTTAATGACTTTCAACTGAAATAGTGTTTCTCAGCAGGGACCATGTTGCCCTTAAAGGTTTCGCCCTATCACTGAGGGGCCACGAATAAAATCAAAAATCATTTTTTGCATATTTAATGACTAGTTAGCCTCTGAAAAATTCTCAAGTGATATGGATCTTTCAACTAGAGCAGTTTCTCAACTGGGACCATCTGGCCTTAAAGGGGTAGAATTCCCCCATTACTGAGGGGCCAGAATAAAATCAAAACCACGCAAAAATCTTTTATTTGCATATTTAATAACTAGTTAGCCTCTGAAAAACTCGCAAGTGATATGGATCTTTCAACTAAAGCAGTAGTTTTCAACTGGGACTATATAGTCCCTAAAGGACTAATCTGTATCACTGAGGGGCTACGAGTTTAAATATAAAAATAAAATAAACCAATGGAGTAGCCACTAGCAAAAGATTGAGAACCACTGATCTAATTGAATTATGAGAATCAGAAATATATTTTATAAGATCCAGATGCTCTAAGGATCTTCACTGATGTTAATAAGTATATTTTCATCTAGTGGAGTTTTTATTAGCATTGCAAATATTATATTTATTTGCATGTTAGACTTAAGATTCTGCTTCAGTTATAATTTAGATATTCTTCCATCACGCAAAGTTTTTAATGATTTTTATTGCTAAATTTAAATTTCTTCAAAATCCATCTAAAAACCAACAAAAATCAATCGTTCCTTCCTGCCAAACTTAAAGAAATCTCAAAAAATCATCGAAAAATACCACCAAAAACTGCTCTGGTTGGACGAAAAATACACATAATAGCTGTTGAGTTAAAGGACGTAATGACTTCTGGATAATAATTTTGTGTTGCGTACACAAGTACACGTGTATACAGATGTTAAAACAAACAGAGTAATTAAAACAAAAATTAAAATAGTCGTTAAGTACAGTGAAGGATTTAATGATGCAGATGTGGTTAATAACTGAAGTTAGTAACTAACAGGACAATGTGTAAGAAATTATACATTGCGTGATGTACCTTCCCTATAATCAAAGAAATATCTGCATATGATTTATTAATATTCCACTTATTGATCATACTTTCAATGCTGTGCCATTAATAACAATAATTAATTGTTAAATACAATGAATATCTGGCGCTATCACCATTAATTAATAGCAAAATGCTAATAGATATTAATCCATGGATTTTTTTTTGATATCCACAGCATCACTCCTTAAAATCAAACTTATCATAACTTCCATGCAAAAAGGGAGTTTTTTAACAATCTTTAGATATCCCCACTAGTTTCATTCAGGATAAAAATACCGTAAAAATGTCTAAAATTCAATTTATAGCAGGGAATGATTTCTGGAGTTGGCAGTAAGTGGTTTAATTGAGTTCCACCTCACTGATCTTTCGTATGGTTAATAGGCATGTTTGTAGATCACAACAATATATTTCCGCTCATTTATTTGAGCGGGTAATTTCTAGTCGTTATAAATTTCGACAATTTACATTTCAAGGCATATTTATAACAATTCTTTTTTGATGTTGTACATTTTGTTTTTTTTTGTTTTACGTGATCATTATATATATTACAGACACGCAGTTAATTTACTATACGTTAAAATCATGTTAGTACCGTAATTTTATTCCAAACATATATTTTATTTTATTTTAAGGATAGAGGGAAAGACCAGTTTGACTCGTTGGTTTAAAACTGGTTTGTTAGTTTGAAGAGAAAGTTAGAGGGTTGAGGTCAGGGTGGTTAGTAAGGTTTGGGGGGTAAGGGGATGGAAGTGGAGAGGGATTCCAAACATATAGCTTATTTGTCAAAATTATTACCATTTTATGGAAATTTACTGTAATATCTTGAATAATTTACTGTAATATCTTTAGTATTATCGGCGTAGTGATATATATAAACTTCGGCCATCCCATAGACTCAATACTGACTTCCGATGCTGTTGTCAACTATACAACCAATAATAATGGATAGCTGATAGTAGTTGATTTTTAACATGTCTGATAGCTCTTCTTGGATTGGGACAACTACAATCAACAACCAACAATTGTTGAACATGGGGTCTAAAAAGTTGTACCAACTTTTTAGACCTCATAGTTTTTCTGGAGCCAATCAAAACAGTCCTGTAATCGGTACGAACCAGATTTAGGGCCCATATATATAGTAAATTCTTATTGTTAGGAAGCGGCCCGGGCCCTTCAATCTTCTACGGGCCGGGGAATTTGTCCCCCTTCCCCGCCCTCTCGGCGCCACTGGTAATTGGGTGTCAAGCTTGTCATGTGTTACTATTACATTCTAATTGAAAATGGCGGCAGTCCAGTTCGTGTGGATTTAACTTGTAAGACTTAGAAAATCAATAAATTAAATTTATAAGAAATAAAGCATACTTGTGGAATCCAAATCTGTGCAAAAGATCGGCAATATACGAAAAAAAAATCTGAAACGTATTGGATATGAGAAGATAGCCGAAAAATTAAGATTATCAAATTCAAACCTATATGATTAATTAGCTTCTCTCATCTGAAACGTATTGGATATGAGATAGCCGAAAAATTAAGATTATCAAATTCAAACCTATATGATTAATTAGCTTCTCTCATTTGAGTATTTTGTCTTTCAGTTATCGGACAAATTGCATGTAATAAATTTTCAAACGTTGATGAAGCCATTCGAAACCATTTTCGATAATTTTCTTGATCTTCCACTGCCAATTCAAGCATTAAATTTTCATAACATCCTTGTCCTTTTACTTTCAAGAGCCATTCCCTAGTCCAGCGTTTCCCAAACTATGTTCCGCGGAAGGTCAATAAGTGTTCCGTAAAAATTATGAAAATTAATATAGGCCTCATATGATTTTAAATGCTGTGCTAAGTTGAAACTGGAGTCGCTAGTTTATTTTATTATTTTCATGTGTTTTATTTTACATAATTATAATTTGATAATAAATGTTTTTGTTTTATATTTCTAACTCTTATATTTACTTGCCTAATTTACTTCTTATTATCTATCTATCTATTCTATAAAATAAGCAAGATGTTCCTTAAAAATTACAGGATTTGTGGAGTGTTCCGGCATAGAAAAAGTTTGGGAAACGCTGCCCTAGTCCATAATTTCTGTTTTTAAATAGTGTGTGTAAGGAAGTTGATAAAATCGAAATTGTACTAGCAAATTTTAATCTGTCCTTTCGACTGCACGACTCCATATTGGAAGTACCTCAAATCAACAAAAATGTTGGGACAACAGATAAGAAGTGTATGATAAGAAAGTTACTCGAAATAGATAACTTTTATTGGTCGTGGTTGAATTCGTGCAGTGTAATGCGGCTTTAAGAACACTAAATGGTGGGGCTTAAACAAGCCCTTTCACAGGCTGCCAATCTCTACAGAGGATTGTGGAAGACAGGGATCGACAGGCTGAGTACAAATCCCATGATAAATATTTCTAAGGGGCGGAACCTGAGACTCGAACCTCAGGTCTCCATAGTGGAAAGACGAAGTTTCCAAGCGATCAATCCGGTCGATTCCCATATCAGATCTATGCACAGCCTTTCATATATATTTCCTATCGATTCCCGTCCTCCACTGTATGGTTAATCCTTTCACAAGAAAATACAAGTTGTAGTAATTTACTTACAAGTTAGTATTCTTAGTGGAAAGTGGCGACATCTGTTACCAAAAAAGTAGCACTTAGCACAAACAATTGGAATCTACTACGCTTAACAGGCGGCCGGATGACAGAGTGTTAACCAAGGAGGTTGGTGGTAAAGCTTTAGCGTGCCACGTAAGAGGAGCCAGGTTCTCGTCCCGGAGACGTGAACCCGGGTCCGTCTGCGTGGCACGCCAACCGAAAATAGGAATGTGGTCTACGAGAGAGCTGTAGTACAGGGTGATTCAAAAGGTTGGGGAAAAATTGAAGGAGCATGTAAAAGAAGCAATTCTAAGCAAAAGTTCTTAGGGTCATGTTTTGATTTGGGACTTCGTTAAAAAAATATAAAGTTTTGTGATGTCATTTTCTCTGGTGTTAAAACGTGTGTAAATTCCAAGCCGCAACCATTTTTTAACTCATACAGATTGATGAAATATTCTTAGGGTTGGCAATATTTATTATGCAAAGGCTACATCAGCATGGACAAATCCTGCAGCGCCTACGATCAATTTTACAAAAGTTGTTCGAACTGCCGATGATCACATTCAATGTAAATATGGTATCGTCGAACGAAATTCTGGGACACTCTCTCAAAAATCCCCGACATTCCACGTATCACGTCAGATGCTATGCACCACACATAGGTCAGACATCACAAAACTTTCAGGTATTATATTTCTTTAACAAACTCCCAAATCAAAAAATGACTTTAAGAACTTTGCTTATAATTACCTAGTCTATATGCTCTTTCAATTTTTTCTCAACCTTTTGAATCACTCTGTATATAACTACGCCGGCATCACCTGAAAAATTTTTTCGGGGTTCCGGACCCAACCCAGCGATCCCCGTCTTTTACATCTGACTCCTTTCTACGGGTTTGAGTGCAGCGTGTGGTTAAAACTAGCCTCGCTGCTTATTAATCTCACTGTTTAGAATGGGGCATAAAACTAAAAAAAAAAAAACGCTTATCATCTTTGATGAGCCGAATTCAATTCTAGTCTCACATCTTCCGATTTTCGGAAGAATCTGGACCTGCCCGTTGAATTTCATCCTTCAATCTTCCAGTTAACACTCTATGAATGATGGCTATCCTGTATAATACAATCCATGGTTGGACTCTAAAAGTTACTGCCTCCAAAAGTATTCTATCTGTTTAACTGTGTGTGATTCGAAGGCATAATTAAAACTTTAATGGAATCAGCCACATTTCAAAAATAATTATAATAATGAGATTTAATCAAAGATTCTAAATATTAATTTTATGAAATAACATCATTTGTTATTTTATTAAGTTTTAAATAAAATTAATTTTAATATAAACATAGAAGAGAAATTTATATACTGCCATCATTGTATAATGCGCTTGATACTGCACAATATCCTAGTCATTCATTTATAATGAATGAAAAAATATATTTTTTAAAATTGTGTTATTTCTTACAAATTTATGCAAATTATTAAAATGACATAATATCGATAAATAATTATAATTTAGAATTAAACCTTATAAGGCAGACGATGGTTTGGACATATGTGGATAGGACGGGGTTCACAAACTAATAACAAAGTGCCAATACCCACTAGCCATTGCGCGCAGCGAAATCCTGGCTGATGCAGATCGGCTGTATAGCAAGTCAGAATAAAAGAGAATTATTATTGTCTCCTTCATAAAAATTATATTACCGATCTCTATACACGAAGCTTTAATCTTCTTCGCTTCAAAGAAACTATTCAGAAGTACCAAATTCCTATTTTCGGTAAGAAGCATTAGGCTTAAGAACACCTTTTGTTTAGTTGGTTTTCGAGATGAGTGAAAAAAATTTTCGTTTTTGCTTTCATTATGAGTTTTTCTTAATTTTTATTTAAGTTTTTGTCAATGATTGCTGATAAATGATCATATTAATTAGAATTTAGATAAAAAATAATACCAAATTTCATATATACTCGTGCTTATGACCATGTGTAAGGCCTATTTTAGTTGAAGTTCATCGGTAATATTCATTCTTAAAATTTTTAAGCATTAAGTTTTTTTTTCACTTGAGAAGGAAAGATATAATGAATAAGCTTTGCCTGTGTGTTGTTAAATATTCGCTAATTCAATTATTCAATTCAATCATTTTTATAAATACTTTTACTGGATAATCAGTATTGTATTAAAAAATTGCACATGGATTTTTCTACTTTTATGTAACCTTTTTTCCATTTTTAGTATGTTAGAACTAAATTTAAATGGATTTTTTTGTTTTGATATTTTCCAAAATATGAATGGTTTATTTTATTGATTAAAACAATTTGTTAAACTATAATTTGACTTTTGAGGCATAAATAGGCCTAACTAAATGGTAGTTATATCAAATGTGTATTGTAATAATAAAAAAATTAAGAATTTATTGGAATTTTTGATAACTAAAATATTCTAATATATATAATATGAATAGCTCATTATACCTGAAGAGATGCACACACAATATAATATATATATATATATATACACACACATGGCTACCACATTTCAAATATAAACTTACACTACAGTAAATGCTTTTTATCTTAACTGATTTTGTGGAATTATACAAGATTTAATAGAAATCTGAAAAAACTTCTAGGATTTTTACAGATTAATTGTAATAAATATATTTATGATTGTATAGTGAATTATTTGCTAATGCTAAACATATGTTCATACTGATATATTTTCATTATAAAAATATAAATGGACCTAATTGTATATCTTGTTTGAATATTAAACATACATCAATAATCTTACAATTATACAACTAATTGCAGAAATAAATTTAAACAATGTCAAATATGTAAAAACTTATTAAAAAGAAACAGAAATAAATTCTGTTGAGTTTTATTGATTCTAAATGAGGATTACCTTTATCTTAATTAGCATTTGTTACAAATTAACATTATTTTCCTGTGATATTCTGCTGTTACTAATCAGTTGAGAGTTATTTGTGAAACAAAATTAGATTATTGTCTATTATTTTACCTACAGTGTGGAAGATTCTAGTATAAACTTTTGATATAAAAGATTTGTTTATTTAAATTAGAGTGCTGATTGGATTAATTAGGCACTATTTTTGAATTTTCTTTAAATATTCTATTTTCAAAAATTATAATAATACTAACAAAATGCAATAAATATTAAATAAACCATTTTTTAATTTAAGTTTGAGTTTGCAATGAGAAAAAATATCAGTTAAATATACAATATTCTATGAAAATTATTCTACCAGATGGTTGCATAGTAAAGCAATTGCTTGCTACCTTGGAGGATCTGGGATCAGTTCTGATCTCATACCTCCATTACTTTTCAAGAAGGGTCCAATGGTCAAGTTGAACTTATTTGGATTTGAACATTCAGATGACCAACCCTGTGATGATGATGGCCAGCCCTTCATGGCTTTGAAGTAGCTGCTGTTGAAATATATTCCTTATATGATTTGATGGTATAATTAAAACTAACCTAATCTGAAACTTTACAATTTTAATACATGTTATAAACTAAACATTTTAATATTTATGGCCAAATAACATTAAATAGAATTTTAAAAACTGCAAATTATTTAAATTTGTGGGAAAGTTAAATGTTAAAAACAATATGAGATATATTGATGGCAAATAATTGGAGATTGAATAAAATCATAACTATTTGATAAGAAATGAACCAATCTTTAGTACAAATAATTTTTAGACACTTTAATATCTAGAATTTGACTTGAACAGATACAAAAATTAATAAGATATTGATAAAATAATCAGTTTAACAAGAATAACACATATCATCAAAAATATATTTAAATGAATTTTTTTTTAAATTCTGCATTCTGCATTGTGTGAACAAATCTAGACCTAATTTTTCTGTTATAAATAAGTTAAATCATTTAAATATTTCATAGACTAACCAAGCATATAATAAATTGATATATGAAATAGAATTCATAAATCTATTTTTAAGTAGCATGATAAGAATAAAAGCCTTATATAAATACAGGATATAAGAATTGAAGTTCCAAGAATTTTGTTTAAAATATTTTTAGATATATATACAATGTTTTTTAATATTAAATCAATATTTTATTTTTTATTCGACTTTTAATCAGTCATTAATTTTCGTGCTGATTTATTTTCTAAACTTGTTAAAATATATTTTAAAGTTAAATTGTGTATTATAATAAACTCCTTCATGTATATCAATTATTTTAGATTAAAAAAATATCAGTTTATTGAAATAGTATCCAATATTAATAATCAAAAGACACTTATTAATTTAATTGAAGATTTCTTAGATAGTATATTGCATTATAAAATTGCATTGCTAAGAATTATAAGGTATTTAAATAGTTTGATACATAGTGCCACATTCTTAACTTCATGTAATTTATAGTATCCAGAATTGGAAATTTAATTTTGTATTATTTTATTTTTATTGACTATTACTTTTTATAATTCAACTCCATTTACTAAAAATTTAATTGGTAAATTTATAATTTATATTAAATACAACAAATTATAATGTAATAAGAATGAACTGGAGCTCCTTCAAAGAAATGAATTACAGCTATCGGATCAAAATTGTATAGTGATAATCAGGACAGCCATGATTGATTCTAAATAGCTGTAATGTCACTTGTAAAAAGGGCATCAAAACAAATAAGCATATCTGATCAGATGACTACTTGGGATTCATCTGAAAGTAATCATTACTGTCCATGTTTCCGATTAAAGGGCCAAGCAGATAGGCTGATTGACTATCCAAATGTACAGCTGATTTTATTTTGATCATGCAAAATCCCTGTAAAAAGATTACATTATAATTAGTATGGTTTTATGTTTGTCCAACTATGATTGCCTTGGATGAAGAAGTGTTGCTATGTAATTTTTACAGGATAGTGATTAAAATATGAAAATGTATGGTTTTTTAATCATGTAACCATTATTAAAGCTTTGCTGCTAGTATAATCTTAATAAAAACATGTTGAAATTGCCATGTATATCAAAATCCCATTTAGCTGTAGGATTTTAAAATGCCATAATAGAATTGTTTTGAAACAGGCAGGATTTTGATAATTTAAAATTAAATTTATAATTAATAAATTTTTGTATATATTAAAACTATTTTATCAGTACTAATATGTTTGATTCATCATTTCTCAATTGTAGATCTGTTGCATTGTTCAAAGCAATTAAACACAGCAGGAAATTTTTCATTCATTGACGATAATCTTAAGTCAGATTTGTCATCATGAATTTAGGAAATACATGGCAGTTCTCTAAGTGGTATCATTCTGAATATATCAGAAGAAAATGTTTTCTTTTATATAGTTTTTCATGTGAAGATCTCTCTCTCTCATATAACTATTTCAAATTTAAGTATGACATTGTGATATTCAGTCTGCACATTCAATATTACGAAATAGATTTAATATACTTTCGCTTCTTAGTAGAACTACTAATAAAACAGTCTGTAATTTTTTCGCTTAAATAAGTGCTGAAGACTGTTTTATTAGTAATTCAATATTACTTTTATCATTCTTATATGACTAGTTAAACTGAGTTTGGGGCAATGGAAGCTGCCATATATTAAAGGATACCAATTTCAATCCACCATATACAGTAGTCTTGTTTAGTGAAAGTTCTGTATTATCCAAGATAAATTGTCATTCATCTTGTTGAAATTTTTTTAAGTTTTGTAATTTTCATAATAAAACAGTTGCAAATAAAATTAAAAATATTTATTTTTTATTTACAACTGTTTTATTATAAAAATAAAAGAAAATCAATATAAGTGAATGACAACTCACTTTTACATTAGTATTGTTGTCAATATAAAAAAAAAACTTTTTCAGAGCAACTGATTTTCTTCTATATAAAACGGTGATGTAATTCAAAGGTAGACTATAGGTAAAATATAGGATTATAATCATTTTTTCAGAATAATATAAAGTATTTTATATTTAATGTAAAAACGAAAACATGGAATTACTGAAATTAGTTTAAATATTGATATGTAAATATAAAATATTCAACATACAAAATTTATGGCTTTTGATTATGCAAAGCAAGAATTTCAAATTCAGTGAGTACTATTAGTTTGAAATCATTGCTATTGTTAATAGTTTAGTCAAATTAGGAATTGTTTAAAGGAAAAAATTAGTAATAAGCTGAATTTTTGCACAAAGTAAGAATTCTTCAATAATATCCTAAAATTCCACCAATCAAACTGAAGCTTTTTCCACCATTTTGGAAAATGGCAGCTGAAAATCACTCTCATATATTTTATTCATAGTCATGTTTATAGGAAAAATACTCCAGTACAAAAAATGATCACAATTTTTTATAAAAAAGGTACTTAAAACTTTTTTGTATGAGTAATGATATCCTAAAAATGATGGTTTTTAAATTATTTCAATTACATGAAATATTTTCTCTATTTTTGATGAAGATCTCAATACAATTGGAGTAGGAAAAGTATGTAATTAATTTGTAATTAAAATTCATGAAAAAATATTACTTTATTATTTTTAATTTTCAAGTAAATGAAAGTATAAAGAAAATTTAGTTTATTAGATATGATGATCTTTTTTTGTTTCTGAATTATTGCAGTTGTCTGGGTTTTCAAGATTCTGGTTTGCCAATAATGGTCTCTAAAAGTCTCTGCAACAGATACAGTAAATCCATATGTGATAAAGTTGCTTAATTAAAAACATAAATGGTGCTATAAGTGAAACTATAATATATATATACAGATCTTATATAATAGAAATAGCATATATAGTTTGCATACATTATTTCTACTATATATTGGCTATGTATTTGTCATATCATTATTGTTTTTACTATATGTTTGTGTTATTTTAGATTTTCTGTTGTTTGATATGATTTGCTAGGTTATTTTTTGTGTGTGGGAACATTCAAAAATTTTTCCCATATAAATTAATGTAAGTGTTTTTTCACTTTATGCCTTTTCAGCCTATAAAAGGTTCCATAGGAACACTGTTTTTGTAAAGCAAGGAAATCCTGTATTAAGACATGATACATTTTGATAAAAGCTGCATATCTTGGAGCAAAACCTTTCTACAAACAATCCCATATTCTTTTATACATTTGCAGTTTATTAATAGAACTATATAGGGCAGGAGGTTGTTAGTTGTTACTGGAACAAGTACATTTTGCTAATTTCTTCCATCCTACAGTTTTGGGATTTTATACTATCCTTCCATAATTGCACCTGATAAAATTTTGAAGGGCTATTATTTTGTAGTCTCTGTTTAAAATTAGATAAGGTTCATTTTATTCCTACTAACTGAGATTGTGGAGCAGTGGTGAGAAATTTCAGCCTGTAGCTAATCTCGTAGAATGAATTAGCACAACCAACAGTTAGAAAAATATTAATTAACTTGCATCATTTTCATCATTTTTTATTCTAACAAGTTATTTAGAATTGCTGTCACCTTGTAATCAAATATGCCATTAAATAGAAACCAAAAGGATAGACTGGAGGCAAAAGTTGCACACCATCTGGCAGCTGTTGCAAATCATTCACATTCACAGATCATGTCTGAAGTATCAACTCATGTATTATAAACTATGTTTTTCAGCTCTCTCAAAGAATTCACCATCCTCTTCAGAATTCTGTTCTCCATTGTCTTTTTGTTGAACTGTCATCATGTCATCAAATGATATTCTTTATTGTTTATATTATTATTTGTGTTGTGGAACTATTATTATTTGTCTATAATAGAAATAATGTGCACTATTAGCAGTACTTTAAAAGATTTAATTATAATATTGTAGTATTTTTGACTAATATATAATCACTAGAAATTACCTGCTCATATAAATGAGCGAAAATATAATCTTGTGATTTAATATAATAATACTGTATATAACAACGAAATGCACCTTCGAACTCATATAGAGAATCCCATCATCATTGAGGGAATCGTAAAATGGCATCCATTATTACATTACAGCACCATCTGAGGAATTTGTCTTTTTAGAGGAACTACAATCTTAATTCTTTAATTTGTAAATTATTAATAACAACAAATATTTTTCACTGTCGCAGACATCTGAAAATTAGACCTTTCTAACGATACCATATTTATAGAAATCGGTACAGTGGTCGACCAAAAAGGGGGCATCCCCTTTTTTATTCGCCATGTTTGACTATTAATACGAGGCTCAGTCAAATGAAAACCAGAAAATCGTTGTAGAAAATCGAAAACCGCTCCCATTGCGATCAGACCGGTACCCATGTGCGTGGACTCTCCTGCCATAAATTGGCGTTGGTCCCGCGTCCCCACGTGACCCAGCGGAGACATATGGACGTTTCCAATATAGCGGCCCCTCTGTTGGAATGCACCAAAGAAGAGAAGCTTGGAGTGATCCATTTCCTACACAGTGAAGGCACGAAACCAATTGAAATCCATCGACGCAGGTTGGCACAGTATGGTACTGCATGTGTATCGCTCCAGTAAGGAATAACGACACTCGACATCACCAAAGCCGAAAAAGTTCCGCAGCCAGCCATCCGCAGGAAAGATGATTCTGGGACCACAAGGGTCCCATAGTGGAACATTACATGGATAAGGGTAAGATGTTGACCAGTGCCACCTATAGTGAATTGCTGCGTGACATTCTGAAACCTGCTATATGCACCAAATGCCGAGGACTCCTCTCAACAGGCATTCTCATCCAGCATTACAACACGCGTCCTCATATGGCTCGTGCGACCGTGGCGACTATCCAGGACTTGCGTCTAGAGTGCCTCTTCCATCCTCCTTACTCCTGACCTTGCACCCTCCGACTTCAGGCTCACTAAAGGACTCCTTAGGTGGCCACAAGTTTGCGATTGACACGGAGGTAAAACAGGCGGTGCATGAGTGGTTGCGGGCGCAGCCAAAAGATTTTTTTCCTGAGGTATCCATGCCCTCCCGACTCAGTGGCGGAAATTCATCGAAAAGCAGGGAGACTACATTGAAAAATAGTATACTTATTTCAACTCTGTCTGTAATACAGGAGCTGTAAAAAAATATTTCCGGTTTTCATTTGACTGACCCTCGTATATACACTGACGGAAAAAAAAATCCCAACACCAAGAAAAAATTATTGTAGAGTAATGAAATTTGGACAATGTATTTGTGTAGTTAACATGTTTAATTGATTAAATTTTCAAGATCACAGGTTAATTTAAGCTGAAAAAAATGCATTTCAAATGTGAAATGCTGTTGCATTAATAGCCGGTGTAACCTCCAGAATTTTGAATGCAAGCCTGCAAATGTTCATGCATTGTGTCATACAGGTGCCGAATGTCACTTTGTGGTATGGAGTTCCATGCTTGTTGTACTTGTTCTGTCAATACTGGGA
>AYEL01084003.1:0-143186 GCA_000484575.1 Olivierus martensii
GAGCTACTAGCGCCACACTTATGCGCAAAGCGCGAAATTTGAATCGATGTCATCTTTCAGATGTATAAACACGCCTACCAAATTTTGTTTATCTAACACAAGTCTTTCTTGGTGTTGGGATTTTTTTTTCCGTCAGTGTATATGATTTTTAGCAAACATACATAAGATTAAATGAAACAAAAGAACATACCAAATTAAAGTAATTTGTTTATCATCATTCTAACAAAATTCTACTAATCATCATTAAGTGTGGAAGATTTTATTAAGGAAATCCTGACTGTGGACCAAATGATAAGGGTGTACCTTTCTACAGGCTAAGGCAATCTGACAATCATTGCTGATTCCCAGGTTGAAAATCAAGCCAATTTGGGAATCAGCAATGACAAGCAGGGTTTTGAATCCCAGTTTCAGATGTCATAGTGGTAGCATAACATATTCAGAATTTTTGCTGATAAAGAGACCTAGAACTGATAAACATTTTCCTCAGATATTTGATTTCTTCTCCTTCCTTGTCCATTGCTTTTACAAAATTTTTCATTAGTCTGAGTTTTATATGTAGCTGTGATAAGAGAACGTTTTGTGGGTCAATCAAAGCCTTGAACTTGATATTATTTTTTCCCAGAATGAAATCATTTTTTGTGGCCAGTCTTTTGTTTCATAGTGCCTTTCAGTAGCTCTATTGTCTCACATATGGAGGAAATATATAATGAATCCCCTCTTGCCATATATAATGAATCCCTCTTGCCAGACTGTAATAAACCTATTATTTCAAATTACTATACAGGTAGGCCTCGATTAGTGCGAGTTTGAATAATGCGATTTCGATTAGTGCAATTTATAAAATTGATACCTTTTTTCAGTTAGTGCGAGCAAATATTCGATTAATGCGAGTTGTAAGCATAAACCAGTCTTACTAACAAAGCTCTGTCTCCTTTTATGATGTCAATTAACAAATTACCGTTAATTTTCGGTTGGTAAAACCGGACGAGGAGCAGTCCAGACTTGGCTTATTATTCCATAATTATACAATTAAGGAATGTATAATTGCCAAATGAGACAGTACACATCAAGTTTCTGAACATCAAGTTTATTGTTATCTATACATGAGATTCAATATGACCAGCATTCAGATGTTTCAAGAACTGTATGCAGCGCATGATACTTTCCATACCAATATGTTGACTACCACTGTGGAAGACCATGTGTGTCACATGCTGTTCTTGAAACATCTGAATGATGGTCATATTGAACATCACGTGAAATTAACAATAAATATTGGCATGTATTGTTCAGAAACTTGATGTGTACTGTCTCATTTGGTGATTTACATTCCTTAATCACACATTCTACACTTCTGCAGCACCACAATCCCCCTGTTGGCGACTTTTGGTACTAAATTTGTTTTCTTTCGAAATCGAAACAGCATGTTCCACTGTGTATGTCCACCAAATTTTGTTACATTTTGTCTAATACATGCCATGCTAGGGAGATTGTTCAATTTTATGTATATGTTAATTGCAGAATGGCTTGAAGGAGATACTAATGCAAACAGGAAAAAAAATAGTGATTCCCAAGGCAAATGTGTTTTGGAGTTTGCATGAACACAGTCAGTGGTCACTATTCAGTGACAATTCTCAATGCAGTTTGCCAAGTATGCACCCAAGGGGAAGAGCATCAGGAAAGTGGTATCCTGATGCTCTTCCCCTTGGCCAAGCATCCATCTGTCTGGAAGTGGAGAGCACTTCCAGACAGATGGATGCTTGTGCAAGATAAAAATGCTAAGCCAACCTGGAAGTTTTTTCTTGCACAGGCATCCAGCAGATGATGGAGCAAGTCTGGGAGATGTTTATGCAGAGCCCTTATAAGTCCATTTCCTAAATCAGTCAGGAGTTTGGATATGGCCTAAACCAGTGTGTGGTGTATTCTCTAGATTAAAGCAAGCTATACAAACTGCAGTTACTTCAAGTGATACAGGTAATTATAGGGCTCTGCAGTTGTGCTTCTAAATGGAGATGCAGGAATGGTTTGAAGAGGAAGGTTTTGCCAAAAGATTAATTTTCAATGATGAGAGCTCTGGCAATGAGTCACTGTTGCTATTGAAAGTATCAACTGCGATGCCTTTGCCACATATAAGTGGAATTGAACTACTGCCTGGATATCTGCCACATTAGTAAGGGAGGACATATTGAATGCTTGTGAACTACGTAAAATAAATTTAGTTTGTCTTTCAGGTGATACGAGGGTCGGCTGATAAGTCCCGGGCCTGTTTATTTTTTTGAATAAATACAAAATGTAAGTGTGCTTGCTACTTAATACTTTTATATAACTGGAATAGCCACTATTTGACGAGCTAAGACAAGCAGGCAGCTG
Organism: Olivierus martensii; assembly: GCA_000484575.1. Lineage (NCBI taxonomy): Eukaryota > Metazoa > Arthropoda > Arachnida > Scorpiones > Buthidae > Olivierus > Olivierus martensii. The sequence continues at coordinate 2,371 of AYEL01084003.1, forward strand.
CTCCACTGTTGCCAAATTTATCTTAACCTTTGTTAAGATAAATTCAATTTGATGCTAGAGAGAGATGTATGAAGAACGGAAACAAAAAAAACTCATGCAGATATCAATTTTGCAATTTTTGATAAAAAAGATCTTTGAGTTAAAATTTTTTGTTCATTTATTTACAATAAAAACTTTAAATTCATTCATCTTGTTTTATTATAAATTAATTTTTCATGAAATGCACCTTTTCAAGTAGGTAGTGACTCGTGAAGAACGGAACCAATCTTGCTGGCTGGCCACTGCCAGACACTTCTTTTTCTTGTTGAATTGTTCAGTCTTGCGCCAAGTGACTGATTTGGAGAAAACGAATGCATTTACCTGCCGAGTAAGTCCTCTTTATCTATTCATCTTTATGGGTTCGGACCCACTTTCTGCCCATTTCTAATGTCTACTATAAATCTTTTATAAAGATTTTAATGTTTAATGCATAAAGAAATAATTACTAAATGTAAGAATTTACAATTTTAAAAATACATATGAGCAAATTGAAAATTTCCTGGAACCAATTATAATTTTTCCCTTAGATTATATATCTCAAACAGTCCAATAAGAGAGAGGAACCAATTAACCAGACTATGCAAGGTATTGCTGTACATAACTGTTAGTTTGATAAAGACTGTTTATTCTTGATAATATTAAAGATCTACATAATAATTACTAGTTATATCAAATTCTTTAACTAATTTTTAACTCGCCATGCGAGTTAAAAATTAAGAGACAAAAAGAAGCAATTGATGACAACAAATTGAAAACTGAACTACAAAACCAGTCACAAGAAAACTGAATTTTTTTTATTTAATGGAAGATGGTTTTTATAAAAGGCATGTAAAACCAACAATTTTAAAAAAATAAGTGGAATGAACATAGATAAATTTATAAATCTCAGAATGAACTAATTGATTTCCCATAAGATAAAATGAAAAACTGGGTTTCAAGATACGTTCTTTGAATTACAAACTGCAGTCAGGAACAAATTAAGTTTGTAAATTGAGGTACTATTATAATTGGTTCCCAGTAGATACAGATTACACAAGATAGGTATATATAAAAACAAAAGGAGATATTATATATATATATATATATGTATATACAAGGTGTAAATTATCTCCTTCAAAAAACTACACTATGACATAGACGAAATTCAGGCAATTAAAGTGATATAAAACACTTGGGGTCGCAAATCGCAAGCCTGGGCAGGGTGAAGGAGAAGAGCTGCAACGTCATTGCAGGAAAACTGTACCGTTGACTGTTGATTAATTTAGTTTAACCAGTTTGACAAGATACACTGTTCTTATGGATCAGTTTGACAACAACGAGTTAGCCAACATATACATGTGTTTTGGCGAAGCTCATGGTAATGCACTGGCAGCAAGATGACTGTACCAAGAGTGCTACCCTCAGTGAGTACTGCCTACTTACGAGACTTTCAGCTTAGTTTGAGGTTCAATTTATGGCGTTGCTTGCGATTTGTGACCCCAAGTGTCTTATATCACTTTAATTGCCTGAATTTCGTCTATGTCGTAGTGTAGTTTTTTTGAAGGAGATAATTTACACCCTGTATATCTAGCAGTGGATGAAATAGAAATGCTGATGATAATGATTAGCTATCAAATATAATTAATAAAATTTGTTTTTGGAATATATGCTTATTCTTAATTTTGCTATAATCAATTTTAAAATTAATCTCAGTATTTATATATGTAAAAATAAAAATTAAAATAAAATTATGGTAGTTATTATTTCTTACTTTTCATTATAAAGAAGTGCTTGGGCAACATATGGTTGAATCTTAATCAACATATCTAAATCAGATATATTTTTAAAAATTTTCATTGCTTTAAATCCTGTAAAAAAAAATATTTTCAAATACTTCATAGATAATTTAATTATATTATCCATGTTTTATTTGAATATTTTATGAGACACATAAATTCCTTAATATGTACTATAAAAATTTTATATAGGGCTTATAATACATTATTATAGATTAAATTTTTAGAAATATCATTAACACAACAGAATATTTACTATTGAAAGATTAATAATAGAAATAATAGATTATTTTATAAATGATGACTTTAGATGTTAATATAAATATTTTGACAATACATGATGATCATTCTTCCAATATCCCTATTCAGAACTATCTGAAGAGGCATGTAGTAGCCAAAACTCAATCAAATTCTCCAAAGAGATTTTTGAAAACCATAATTAATTTGAATCATGACAGTCAGAGAGGATATTATTGATAGTTCTATTATCAATAAAATTAAAATTGCAGTTGTGTTTGTGATCTATACAGGTGATATTAAAGAATCAAATTTTATAATGATATGTAATGTTCAATCAATTAACTTTAATATACTTACTCAAATAATAATGTATTATATAATATATTTTTACAGAAAAAAGATATTGAACAGTGTTATATTGAATTCAATGGTTCTCAGAAGTGATAAAAAAATATATATTTCAATGTAATGGCAGTTTAGATAGAGAAGAAAGTATATCTGTAAAATAATTTGTTCAATAATAAAATGAAAAAGGCTAGATTAATGTTTCAAATATGAAGTTCTATGCCTTCCTTTATACAGGGTGAACCAAAATGAACACAACAGCAGCGAAAAAGTTAGTCCGGTGTAAGTTAAAAATCATATTTATATCAGCTGGTATGAAATAAGAATTCAGAAAAAATATTGAACGTTATTATTTACAGGGAATGAATACTCCAAACAAGAAAACGCGTAGAAAATCGAAAAATAAAAAAAAAAGTTAGAAACGGAATATAAACCAATAATGATAAACCAGAGTAAGATGCATCGACAGCCGCCACCATGTTATTTCAGTCAAGCGTCGCGTTTCATGTCATCACGTGATCAACACGATGACTTCGCTTCCCAGGCTTATGCAAATTAGACAAAGTCGACACGCGTTACTTCGAACATTATCAAATAGCGAACGCGTTTTTACTTATTTCATTCCAATATTAACTTATTTTCATAGTTTGTCAAATATTTTTTATAAAAAAATGTCGAATAACATGTAATTAATATTTTACTTCTTTCAACGAAAGAAAAGCTACCTTTTATGATACGTATTTAAGAAAAAATTTAAACAGTACAGAATTATCTGGCTTTATAATAAAGACACTCCGATTTTATTATTCGGGAGTTACATCAGAGCCGATCAGGATTTTTTGTCAACAGATGACGCCACTTTCTATTCTATAAGAACCATAGATTTATTATGGTAAGAACACTAAGTGACAGGGCGAAACAAGTACTTCCACACGCTGCCCACCCCTACCAAGGAGTCAGCCGGATTATGGAGAATGGGGATGAACGGGCCACGTCCGGATTCCATGATAAACACTTTCAAGAGGTGGGCCCGATTAGCCGCGTGAAAACGCTTCGGCTTTCTACTCTGGAGACCCCGGGTTCGAGTCTCGTATTCTACTCCTTTCTTTCTTTCAAACAAAGGGATAGAGGGCGTGCACAATGGTTTTACCTCTGAAAAAGAAGAATGAAGTAGAAGAAAGGAAAGAACAAGAAATAGAAGTAAGTCTCCTACCAGAATGAGTGTGATAGGCCACTAGATGGAAAAGAGAGAAGATCAGCCAACGCCCCAAGAGGGAAAATATTTATCATGAAGTCCAGGCCTGGCCCGTTTTTTGCCAACAGATGACGCCACACTCCATTCTGGAAGAATATTATGTGGCCCTTCCTCGGGCTGCCCACCCCTTCGGAGGTGTTAGCCGGATTGTAGAGGACGGAGATCGACAAGCCAGGCCCGGACCCCATAATAAATATTTTCGTGGGACCCGAGACTCGAACCAGAGTGGAAAGCCAAAGCGTTCTTTTGTTTTGCATATTTTACGCCCCCCTTTCCAATCAAAGATTACTCGTCGGCCGGATTGGCCGCGTGGAAACGCTTCGGCTTTCCACTCTGGAGGACCCGGGTTCGAGTCTCGGGTCCCACCCCTTGAAAATATTTATCATTGAGTCCGGGCCCGGCCCGTTGATCCCCGTCCTCCACAATCCGGCTGACCCCTCCGCAGGGCTGGGCAGCCCCGGGCAGCACTATTCGGCCCCCCCCTCCGCAGGGGTGGGCAGCCTGTGGAAGGGCTTGTTTCGCCCCGTCACTTAGTATTCTCCCTGAATGGAAAGTGGCGTCATCTGTTAACAAAAAAAACAAAAATCAAAGATTACTAAAGGGGCGGGGCCAGTTCCAACCATGGGCTGCACCCACACCTGTGGAGGGGGGACCGGATGGTGAAAAACGGGGATCACCGGCCGGACCCAGTACCCCGAAAAATTCCGGGACGGGAACCCGGATCCTCCTGCATGGAACGGCAACGCGTTACCACTCGGCCATCCAGCCGAAGCGTTTCCACGTGCCCAATCTGGCCGACGGGCCTGGTCCGTTGATTCCCATTCTCCATAATCCGGCTGACCCTTCGATAGGCGAGGGCAACCTATGGAAAGGCTTGTTTCGCCCCACCACATAATATTCTTCCAGGATGGAGTGTGGAGTAATCTATTGACAAAAAGAAGGATGGAACCCTGGTCCTCAAGAGTGGAAAGCCAAAGCGTTTCCATGCGGCCAATCCGGCCGACGCCGATCAGGATTTGACTGATTGAGGTGACATTTTGTTCGTGTGGTGAACAGTGGTCCGCCTTATTTAGAAGTTTATTCCCTCTTTCTCGGGATAAAGATCATCAGATTGGATTACCGAAAGTGATCGCAGAGGTCTTGATGGCAGAAATCGACGTAGGACCTTTATGACAGACTATCAAGTCTTAGGTCACATGCAGCCTATTGATAAGAACGATGAACATCATGGGGCCTGCTATCTGTCACATCATTTTATGCTGAAGGAAGACAGCACGACGACTAAGTTGAGAGTGATATTCGATGCGTCCGCCAAGACTTCTTCTAGACTCTCTCTGAATGATGTCCTGATGGTTGGACCCAAGCTACAATAGGACATTTTTGAGATTCTGTTACGCTTTCGAGTTCATCGCTATGCAGTTGTTGCTGATGTAGAAAAGATGTTTCGGCAGATAGCAGTGCGAGATGAAGATCAAGATTTTCAACGAATATTGTGGCGTGATCATCCTAGCGAACCTTTACGACAGTTTCGATTGAAAACAGTCACATATGGCATTAATTTATAGATCGCATTATCTACTCTCCGAGAAGATTGAATTTTTCTCTGCTGAAATAAGCGGTCTATTTTGGCTGCATGAAAATATTAGTTTTTACCCCGAATTGAATCTGAATTTAATCCCTTGGAAAAATCGGTTGGATTGGCTGCGAGAAAACACTTTGGTTTTTTTTGGTCAACAGATGACGTCACACACCATTCTTTTCTACTCTGGAGGACCCGGGTTAGATTAGTTTGGTTAAGCCGCTATATCTCAGGGATATTCTGTATCTGGCGGCGGCCACTTATAGACCCCATCACAGGCTGGCCAACACTCATGATGGGGTCAACCGGATGGTTGAAGGATGGGGTTCAACGGGCCGGGCCCGGACCCCTCCTGAAAAACTGGAGGTGTGGGATCCGGATCCTCCAGCGTAGTAAGCCAAAGCTTTATCACGTGGCTATCCTGCCGAGGATTTGGGTTCGAGTCTCGGTCCCATCTCTTGAAAATGTTTATCGTGGGATCCGGGCCCGGACTGTCGATTCCCATCCGGCTGGCCCCTCTGCAAAAGTGGGGAGTCTGTGAAAAAGCTTAGTGTTCTAATAGAATAAAAAGAGGCGTCATCTGTTGACAAAAAAATCTGTTGACCCGACAGATTGGAATCTGTCGGGTCGTCTATCTTCAATCTCTACTATCTCGCTAACTCCTCCAGGATTAGGTGGAGGCGGACCATTTCAAGCATCGCCATCTTTTTTTGCATTTTTACGCTCCTTTCCAATCAGGGAGATTACTAAGGGGCGGGGCTAGTTCCAACCACAGGCTGCACCCACACCCGTGGATGAGAGCCGGATGGTGAAGGACCCAGGATCGCTGGGCCGGGCCCAGCACCCCGAAAATCTTTTCAGGAGATGCCGCGCTCGGGTCCTCCTGCGTGGCACGCCAACGCGTTACCACTCGGCCATCCGGCCTAGCATCGCCATCTACTAATGCTAAGTGGCGGTCGGCTGGATTGGCCGCGTGGAAACGCTTCGGATTTCCACTCTGGAAGACCCGGGTTTCACCCCTTGAAAATATTTATCATGGGGTCCGGGCGCGGCCCCTTCGATCCCCGTCCTCCACAATCCGGCTGACCCCTCCGCAGGGGTGGGCAGCCTGTGGAAGGGCTTGTTTCGCCCCGCCACTTACTGTTAATACTCTTACTGAGTGGAAAGTGGCGTCATCTGTTGATTAAAAAAAATGCTAAGTGGCGCCCAATGAAAAGTTTAATTATACCTTTTTGTTAGTTTGAATTACGCCACCGAATCAAACAAGGAAGATATTTGGCGGCGGTCAGTTTTATAATCCATCCCTAGATGACCAACACACATTATGGGACACCCAGAAGGTTGAAGGATAGATTCAAAGGGACGAATCTGGATCCTTTCTGAAAAACTGGAGATAGACGACTGGATTTGAACTCAGTCTCCGAGATTTGTAAACGTAACAGAAAAAAGGCAATATGAAGCTCCTAAGAAATAATTCTTTATTGCCGGATGGCTAGCAATCTAATAAAATATTTTCTTTTGGAGAACTGATATCGACTCCGGTCCACATTTTTAGTTTTTTAAACAAGTTTGGGCTCAGCCTTGATCAAATTGCCTAGAATATTAGTCAATTTGATAATTTGTCTGGCCAACTTCACAATCGAATCCTAACTGGTTCATCATTAGAAATTAGTGCAGATTAGAGACGTAAATTCATTTGAAATAATGAAACTGGGTTGCATGCTATCCGGCTGATCCGATCATTGATGTGGACGATGCTGTAGTAAAGCCTTCTGATGCTGTGCATCTGAGTTTCACATCGACATAATTTTTCAGGAGTCGTCGGACCCTGACTTGTAGAGTTGAAAGTCATTGTACGAATAGTTAGAATGCAAAATAGAAAACTATAGGTCCATCTAAATCTATCTATCGGCCGACTATGGTGGGATCAGCCGTTATGTGGATGAGGTTCAACCAGTCGGACCCGGACCCCTCCTGAAAAATTGAACGTGTGAGATCCATGTCCAAAGAGGATACGGGTTCAATTCCCGGATGGTGGTTTTTTTTTTTTTGAAGGACGGTGATCGCCGGACCGGGCCCAGAATCCCGAAAAAACTTTTCAGGAAATGTTGGACCCGGATCTTCCTGTATGGCACGCCAATGCGCTTATCACTCGGACATCCGGAGGCCTAATAAGTACGTTAAAAAAAGACGTTACTTTTGGGGTTGAACCCCATCCTTCAACCGGATGGTTGAAGGATGGGGTTCAACAGGCCGGGCCCGGACCCTTGAAGGATGGGGTTCAACAGGCCGGGCCCGGACCCCTCCTGAAAAACTGGAGATGTGGGACCCGGATTTGAACCCGGATCCTCCAGGGTTGTAAGCCAAGGATGGAGTTCAACAGGCCGGGCCCGGACCCCTCCTGAAAAATTGGTGGTGTGTCGGACCCGGATTTGAACCCGGATCTGATAATTAGGAAATAGTCTGTTTGCTAACAGTTTATAAGGAATAACAGTACTTCGTTGACATTCTCTGTCGGCCGCATAGTAAAGTTGTGGCTTGCCACACTGGAGAATCCGGGTCCACATCTCCCGTTTTTCAGGAGCCTCATCCTTCCACCATCTGGTTAACCCCATCATGGATCTTTTAATTCCAGTTAATCTCGTTCTTCAACCATCCGGTTGACTGGGTGTTGGCCAACCTGTGATGCGCTCTGTAAATGGCCGCTGCCAGATACAGCATATCCCTCGTGTAATATGGCGGCTTAACTTACCTAACCTTGACGTTTTCTTCTAATTTTTATTTTTAATCATCAACTAAAAATTTTCTTCTAAACTGTAGCAAATAATCAACTTTTTGCATTTAAATGGCATTTACTCGTTTAATATATGAAACATCTCTGAGAAAACTCTTCTAATGAGAATATTACAAGCACTATTAAATTTACTTTTTATTTCGAGCTTGGTTATAATTAAATTTTCGTGAGATTTTAAATAAGATGGGAAACAACTATATTCTAAAATTAAATTTAGTACAGACCTATTGAATGCTGCGACCTTTAAAAGTATCTGCCAAGCAATACAGAAGAAAAAAAAAGAGAAGATTGGTCACTTTTGTTAAGTACAAACTGCTGTAATTCTTTAACTAATTGGATTTGACGCTTTAAGTTTGGCATTCTATGTCATACTGAATTTTTCTTTCAAATAAAATTGCCAGATTAATAATTATTTACCTTGCAACAGAATTATAACAGGTTAAAGGTATGAAGTAGTGATTTTAGCATTAAGATATAACCAGTGACTAGTGCATGTGAGGCTTGGTTTCCCTTCTATATTTTTTTAATAATCATCAGAAAATTATACTTTGCATCAAAAATATATTTACATTTAAAGTATCATACACGAGGCACAGGAAATTTATTTAAATTATTTATTTCATATGATAACTTAGTTTGCACCTGGAAAAAAGTATCATTTTATAAATATTTCTACCCTTGAGAGACTGGTAATTTGCATAATTATTATGGCATCAATGCAATTTATAACTTTTAAGCTTTTTTACGTAAAAATATGGATAAGTTAGCCTTTTTTATCAGACTCAGCTGATCTTTCTATCTAAGTCAGTAAGACAGAAAAAAATTCAAGCAGAAATTATCATAAAATAAACAAAAAAAACTAGAAGTATATAGTGTGTTTCTTCGCTGAATTTGGAAACATTATCGTTAGCTCTATTTTATATTAAAATTCGAATAAAAAGTTTCTTATTAATATTTACTTTTATCCCAAATTTTTCTCTAACGAGCTTTACTTTTCGAATTAATTATTTAGTTTATTTTTTTATAAATAAAAACTCCGCTCTCCATCTTCTTTTGCTTAAGTATTTATTTTTAACAATTTTGAAAAGATTTTAATTATTTTTTTCCACTTTTTGAGGCTTTTCTTTTCTTTTCTACATCATATCAATTTATATGTTTTTATTTAATTTCCTTTAATATTTCAGAAAAATTATTTTGAGTACTGAAATTCTTAATTCGGAGTACGGTAGACGGATATCATCATCGATTTTCTGAATGATATGGTTGCTATAATGGTTCCATCTATTGTCAGTTTAGAGCATCACTTTTATGAGCTGAGGCCAAAAAGTTGTTACCCATATCCTTACGCGGATGTACTAGAATCTGAAATTTGGTCTTCTAATTCTTCCTTCTTTATAAATCCAGTTCCTAGGCCACACACTTCTCACACCTGTGAAACAGTTGTTTAATCCCATCTTTATAGAAATCGACAGATTTGGAGGTAAATCGGCTCTCCACAGCAATAATGATCTCATCATCGAAGAAACTTCTTCCCCTTAAATACTTATTCATATCTCAAAACAGGAAGAAATCTGAAGGCACCAAGATAGGAGAATACGGAGTTGGGGCATGGTTTCATAGTTATATTTATTCAGAAAAGTGACTGTTTCTGCAGCTTGGTGTGCAGGTGCATTGTCAACTAGCAGCAACACACTTTTTGACAACAAATCACGACTTTATTCCTTGATATTCTCCCATAACTTATGTAACAAGTTCGTATAGTGTTCCCCTGTTATTGTCGAATCTTTCTGTAAGTGATCTGTCAATATAACACAGATAACGTGAACTTGCTGGACAATCTTCTCTTGGAAGATCTTATAGGCTGATGCGATCACATTTGAATTCTTGTTTCCATCATTTAACAATCGCATATGATGAGCATTCCTCGCCAAACACGGCTGACATCTCATTTCGTGAATTCTTTGAGCAGTTTTCCCTTGAAGATGGAGGAATCGTGTCACGGTTCGATACTTAATTTTGTCCAGATGACATCTTCTACTGTCACGCTTCTAATTCCAGTTATACAGGAATTATAACTGCTCGTATCATGTCGTATCATACAACATGATACTAGCAAGAACTTTCTTGTCTCCCTTCGTAGTTAATTCAATACAAATTACATATTTATGCAAACTTACCAAATGAAAATTTATGAAAAAAAATAATTTATTTCAGTTACCATGCTTGAAATATATATAAGTTAATTTATATAAGACGAAATTTGAAAACAAGATCCTTGTCTTCGTTATTAATACCCTAAATTCTTAATATTATTGCAGGAGCCCATAAAAATTATCCAGAATAAGAATCATTAAGTTAAACAGACAAAATATGAATTATTGTTCATCTATGAAGAATAAGTTATGCAATATATCAATTTTAATTAATGTTAAAATAATTACTGCTGTTAAACATTATTTGTATGTTTTGGAACAATGTTTCTGGATTATGTACAGCTTACATAGCTTCTAACCATTCTATATATAAGTCTATTAAATCTAACATTGGGATTGTTAAGATTTATTTAGTTCAAATATATGAATATGTTATGTTGCATATATGGATTGGTTAAATAATTTTTTCGGCCTGCAAGTTATGGAAAAACGAAAAATATATAAATAATAGAGATGTTTAGGTAAATGATTACAATAATAAAGCTAGGAAAATATTTGAAATGTAGTTTCATAAAAAAAATGGAAAACAAAAAATACAACGAATTATTATCATCTTTATTCTTTCAAAAAAGAATAAAGATAATTTATTTAAAAAGAACGCAGTAATATTAAAAAATTATTAAATAAAAATATAATATTTGTTATTAATTGAATTGAAAATACATATTTTGTTTGTTATTTTTACATCCAATATTTATTAACTTATTTTTGATGTTTTTTTTTAAATTATTTTTGAATTTTCATAATTTTTCTTTCAAAGAAATTTTTTTTAATTTTACTATAAATTAAATTAAATCTATATAAAAACAACAAAGCTGGTATTGTCTGTCCACGAAAGCTGCGACTAGCTAAAGTGGATGAATCTAAACGCGAAAGGGAGAGTCGCTGTCGGTATAATGACGGGTGGGAATATTGAATTAATATTAATTAACTTCTGTTAAATATACTATTTCCTACGTCGAAACTAATCATTTACCATTCGACATTACAATAAACTTCCATTCAATTTCAGCTATCTTATGTTTGAAAACATCCATGTGTGAAGCTGTCGTCCCTATTTTGTCACTGGACTCGTTCAGTTAGCGCACGCGTACTTGCATCGATGGTCGCGGCTAAGCTGGTCGGACAGTAATTGGAATTTTTTTAATCATTATTTTTTTTTATATTTCCGTTTGGCTCTTCCTGATATTTCAGCTATTAGTTGATATGAAGGTGTTGTCTGATTTCTTACATACTGTTACATTTCATCACTTCTAAATTTTCTAATTTTAATCTCTGACCAGGTGATTCTTGAATAAATAAAATAATTAAAATAAAAAATAATGTTTTTTGGAAATAAATTTTATTTAAAATTCACAATTCATCTTTTATTGCTTTTTTTGAAATTAAAAAATACTGCGATATGAAAAATACAGGGTGAAGAAAAACTTCGTGGTAAAACTTTGTGTACTGATAGGGGACCTCGAAACAAGTCGAAAATGTCTAATGACACATGGTCTAAATGGCACCGTTTTCGAGTTATAGTAACTCTTTAAATCTAGCCAATCACTGTCGAATACACAAAGAGTCACGACGCATCACGTTGCCAAGACGAGTCGCATTGGTCACTTTCCTATTTACTACGGGATAGTAAGAAGGCGAGCGACGCAATGCCAGGTGTCTTGGCAACGCGACGCGTCGTGACGCTTTGTCTACTCGATGGTGATTGGCTAGATTTAAAGGGTTATAACTCGAAAACGGTGCCATTTAGACCATGTGTTCATTAGACATTTTCGACTTATTTCGAGGTCCCTTATCAGTACACAAAGTTTTACCACGAAATTTTTTTTCACTCTGTATATATAAGAAAATTATTTTCAACCACCAAAATTGAGAAAATAATTTTTATAAAGTACGTTGAACAAATTTGGTCCAAAAAATGAATTTCTTTGAATATTGTTTATCAAAATTAAAATTTTTAGCAAACAAAAACAAAATCAAACAAGTACAGCTGCTCCTTTACTTATGAACATAATTCGTACGTAAGTTTTGTTCGTAACTAGGATAACACTATTATATTTGCTCCAAAAGTACTGAAATAATTTTATATACTGTATATTGTAATATATTTCACAATTGCATCAATTAAAAGTTTCTTATTTCACAGATTTTAATGAAAAGTTCCGAATATAAACCAAGGGATTTTTGGTGCAATCGACACCATATTGAAATACCACCGTAATATGTTAACTAACTATGTAATTTTATATTACATTGGTTGCTGGAGCATTTTGCTATCCTATTACTTAAAAATTATTGGAAGAGTTTTTGAAATTTCGTGAAATTTAAAAATGAATTTCACATTCATAAATGCGAATATTCGTAACTAGAGGAACGCCTTTATTGAATAATCAGTGGCTTTTTTTTAAGTTAGTTGTTTTCATAATTTTACGAATGTACAGTACATACATAAATAGAACTTATAACAAATTTAATTTTTTAAGTTTGTTGTTACTTCGATAATTTAAAATCAATTTCTGCATTTTTTGCTGAATATTAAACAATTCCAAGGGATTTTTGGTGCAATCGACACCATATTGAAATACCACCGTAATATGTTAACTAACTATGTAATTTTATATTACATTGGTTGCTGGAGCATTTTGCTATCCTATTACTTAAAAATTATTGGAAGAGTTTTTGAAATTTCGTGAAATTTAAAAATGAATTTCACATTCATAAATGCGAATATTCGTAACTAGAGGAACGCCTTTATTGAATAATCAGTGGCTTTTTTTTAAGTTAGTTGTTTTCATAATTTTACGAATGTACAGTACATACATAAATAGAACTTCTAACAAATTTAATTTTTCAGTTGTTACTTCGATAATTTAAAATCAATTTCTGCATTTTTTGCTGAATATTAAACAATTTAGCATTTTTAAACTTCATTTTCTCTTTTCAGATATGAAAGCTATATTAATTATTGTCAAATTTATTACAGCATATTAACGAAGATGAAACCAGTAACTCAACGCCATCATAATGCATTTTTAAGGAATTTTTTAATCAACTTTTCACAATCATTACTTTGTTTATATGAATTCAAACATTTTTGCAGATATTAACTTTTCTAACACAATCGGAAAATTTTTGTTTCCTATTTGTTCTCCTATCATATATGAAGTTTATAGAAAGAAATTACTGGTATATTTCGTAAATGCAATTATTTTTCTCGAAGAATTGCTAAATGTTGAAGAACATTCTATACGCTATAGCAGGATACTCTTCAATATTTTCATAAGAACTTATGAGCGAAACATAAAGGCAAAAGTTTTGTTCCGGTAGTCTCGAAAATTTTTCTGTACATAAAAATTGTTTTTATAAATAATTACCGAAAGTAGCATAATTAAAAATATGATATAGGTGAAATGTGTTATTTTTCACAAAAATAAAATAAATTTTATTAAAAAATACCATAAATTTGTGTTAACTACGCAAATTTATGGTATTATGTAAGTATTATAGATGTTTTTGCCACCTATGGTGTTACGTAACTAGATGTTTCTGCCACCGAGAAAAATACATTTTATATACACGAAAAAACGGTGCAGATACATTTTTATGTCCCCAGATTAAGTTATTTAAGCCGCATATCGCACTTGTGATGGGCCACTTATAGAGCCTATCACAAGTTGGTCAACTGGATGGTTGAAGGGGTTCAACGGGCTGGGCACGGACCCCTCCTGAAAACGGAGCGTGGGACCCGGATCCTCCATTTTATGTCCCCAGAAAAACTTTATTTTGCACTTATGTCCCCAGATTAAGTTAGGTTAGGTCATTTAAGCCGCATAACGCACTTGTGATGGGCCACTTATAGAGCCCATCACAAGTTGGTCAACTGGATGGTTGAAGGGGTTCAACGGGCTGGGCCCGGACCCCTCCTGAAAAACGGAGCGTGGGACCCGGATCCTCCATTTTATGTCCCCAGAAAAACTTTATTTTGCACTTTTTTCTTCTTTGCGTTCAGAGCGTATGATCTCCTCAAAGAAGTTCGCCTATGATAAATAGCGTCAAATGTATTGAATCGTTTAAAGTTTCGAACGATTGTAATCTCGTAAAATGATTGTATAGAATTGTTAAAATTAATAGGTTAGAACTTGAATAATAATGAATAATCCTTTAAAGTTTTAACACTCTTTGATAGAGGGCTGTTTGTAAAAAATATTCATATCATGAATATATCAGACATTTTTGATTTTAAATAAATTGCAAATTTTATGTGCGTGGTGCACTTTATATATCAGATTCAGTTTGCTTTTCTATAAATTAAACCAATGACAATATTTATTTTAATAAAAACCGATTGTCTATATTTCAAAATTTAAGATAAAAAAATTTATATTTAAATTATGAATTTTACAGAACGCATCTATTAGTTTAAAAAGAAAAAAATCATCGATGGCAACAATAAAGAATTTGACTCATCCTGCCATCTGTCGATAGGATTATTTATAATTAAAATTTATTTTACATTATGTAATACTGATGAACACACATTTGAATTTAAACTATTTCAAAATATTTTTAATGTTACTTTAAACTTTTTGTCAAATTTATATTTTCACCAATTAAATTAAAAAATTGCCAAATTTCAAAATTCGAATGAACTTTTTAATAATTTTATTTTAACTCATAGAATAAAATTTTCTTACGATTACTTTAAACTTTTTGTCAAATTTATATATTCACCAATTAAATTAAAAAATTGCCAAATTTTAAAATTCGAATGAACTTTTTAATAATTTTATTTTAACTCATAGAATAAAATTTTCTTACTACTACATAGTTAAAAGATTTTTCATATTAATTTGTAACACATTCTTTTTGTATTCCTTTATTTTTTACTATCATTTCCTCGTTGTACAGTGAATGATCGGTTAACGAACATAATCCGTTCTAAGATAATGTTCGTTAACCGATCATCAATTTAGAATAGGTTTTTATGGGGATTTGATTAATTCGTTCTGGAGACCCAAAAAAAAATAATTATATAATTTCTTACTACGTTTATTTATATGTAATAAGCATAATCAGGGCCGCCGAGAGAAATTTTCGGGCCCGTGACAAGTGTGTAGTTCGGGCCCCACTTAAAAAAGTGCATCGCTTTGGTTTAATAAAAAAGTCATATAAAACATTAAATATTTATTTAAGAAAGTGCACAATAAATTCAAAATTCGATACATTCAGAGGCGGACGGTTAACTTTGGGGACCCTGGGCTAACATTGTTCGAGGGTCTATTAAATTAACCCAAATTAACCTTACAGTGAGAGCTACGCTAACAGGCTTTAGAAGAGCTAGATTTCCACCCTATGGCAAGATTCGAGATTATCTGCCGCGATTTTTGCGGCGGTGCGCGTATATACATTATCCAGATACAATTATGTGGCGTCGCATTGGGACAGTTACGCGGCCGATGATTTGACTTCGGCACATCACGCTACTGATTGATTGTGAAAACTCGCGGCAGGTAATCTCGAATCCTGCCAGGAAAAAAATTGTGTAAGTTTTTCTTCTTAAATGTTTAATTTAAATAGTTTTTATTTTTTTGACTGCGAAGGGGCACTTTGAACGAGGCCCTGGGCTGCTAACCATAAAGACTATGCTTAAATCCGCCCCTGGATACATTACATATCATGTTATATACAGGTATATAAAATAGTTTATTTTGGCAGGACTGATTGGATGCTTATTTGGATAATAAGATCCCCATTATTTGGATAAGTGCCTTCTGACGGCATCCTGCGAACTATCAGACACGTTATGTGACGTCAGAGCCCGGACCCGTGACTTTCGTCACGGATGTCACTCCGAAAGGGGACATCCGTGAACATAATATATACATACATAGTCTTGCATTTTAATCTATGTTTATTTTCCGTTAAAAAATCTGTCCAATGCCGATTGCTTTTTCTTTCTTCTTCAGAATTTTTAGGAAGTAATTAATAACGTATTACTTCGAATTTAAGCCGCAGTAGGATTTTACAATTGGAAAATTGGGGAAAAAAACCCGAAAGGGGACATCCGTGAACATAATATATACACACATAGTCTTGCATTTTAATATATGTTTATTTTCCGTTAAAAAATCTGTCCAATGCCGATTGCTTTTTCTTTCTTCTTCAGAATTTTTCGGAAGTGATTAATACCGTATTACTTCGAATTTAAGCCGCAGTAGGATTTTACAATATCTGGAAAATTGGGGAAAAAAATTTTTTACAATAGTTATTGAAAAATAAACATTTTTATTCACTTAAATAGGTACTAATATATATAATAAGCTACATAATTTATTAAGATTGGTTAAACATGTTTGGTCTCTTCTCCCAAACATGTTCTAATCAATCTATCATCAATTTGGGGAAAAAAAATTTTTACAATAGTTATTGAAAAATAAGAAACATTTTTATTCACTTAAATAGGTACTAATATATATAATAAGCTACTTAATTTATTGGGATTGGTTAAACATGTTTGGTCTCTTCTCCCAAACATGTTCTAATCAATCTATCATCAATTCTGTTGTCATCCATGCATTCTTTTGTGCTCTAATTATAACACCCTTAGGAAAATTTTCCTTGGGTACAGTTTTTTTGTTTAAAATAATAAATTGGAAATTTGTTTCCATTATCAGTTATAAACAGCATTATAGTAATTCGTGATTTTTCTTATAATTAAAATTTGTTTCTATCAGCAGTTATAAACAGCATTATAGTAATTCATGATTTTTCTTATAATTAAAATATGATCAGATACGCGATTTATACAGCTATTATCAAACAGCAACCGGATTAAATCAGAAAACTACGAACGGGGGACCACTGAATAAACTGTTATCAACAGTCGTAATACTATGCTCATGCGTAGAGCGTAAAGCAAACACCCGATCGTTGGGCAGTGGCGTAGCTGAAAACTGCGAGGCCCCCCCGCAAAGGGGTCGATGGGGCCCCCTCTTTGGGAACATCTCAAAGGCCTAGTGTATCATTAGTCTACGCCTGATGAACTCCGAGAAAAAATTACGAATGGGTTTACAGCCATCAAGAACATGCCTGGGATTTGTCAAAAGAGTTAGACTCTCATTTTCAAAACGTTTACAAGCCTGTATTGAGTCTGACGGAGGGCATTTTGAACATTTACTGTGATGCCCTCCTGCACTTTGTTGTTATTGTTCAGTTTTACTAAAATATGTAAAAAATAAGGTCATTTTGTTTTGCAATTAAAATAAGTTAATTGAATTGTTGTTAGAGGTATTTTCAAATGTTATAAAGGACATTGATACATATTACACGTGGATTAATACATTCTGTGCCTTTCGGATGAAAAACCGGTTTATCTCGAAAAATATGCATTTCCGATACTATGTTCATATGACATTTTTTATTTATTTTCATAAGTAGAACCTGCCCTGAAAGTTTGTCGGTGGACATTAGGAACACCCTGTATAAAGTATGCATTCAACTTTTATAAGTAAAAAAGAAATTGTTTTGTTATTTTTAACTGTAAAGATAGAGAGAATTTTTGAATCTGTTTATTGTCTTAATGTACATATTATGCATCATTGAAAAAGATTTGTAAAAAAAAAATAATAATTTCTCCTCATATAGAAATTATTATTTTATAAACAAATAAAGATATTGGGTAATGAGATAAAATTATAATATAAAATAAAATTTGATATAATATAGAAGAATTCAACTTGGATAAATTTGGAAATCATCTAACAAGAGGCTACAACCTCCATCCAATCGATTTCAATTAGCTTTGACATATAGGTTGGGGACCATCGAAAAGAAACTGGTGTTCAAGGGTTTAGGTCACTATGCCTTCGTTTTAAAAAAATCGAAGTCAAATGTCATGACACCGGATTTCATCACCTATATATCTAAAAAATTGCAGTTGTTTCAACCAAAGCGGTGGCATAGCAGTTAAGGCAGTTTACTGCAGAACTGACAGTTGTGAGTTTGAGCCTCTCTTATGTATTTTTTTTTTTTTCAAGTGATTAAAATATTGTTAACAATAAAACTTCAGGTAAAATCACATCTATTTTGTCATACTTGTATACACTTGTATTTGTGGTAATAAATAAATAATAATAATAATACTTATGTTTGACAAAATCACTTTTCAATTATTATTTGATTTCTTTTTCGCTTTTCTCACTCACTCATTTCACTCTATCATAATTCACATTCACAATGCAACGGATAATAACTGTCATAAAAACATTGAAAGCAAATGAACTTCCTGCACCAAGCACAATGGATAAAAGGAAATTTTGACACACAGATCTCATGCATAATTAACACATACACATCTCTCCTGCCCAATACTGTTTGGAAAACCAACTTGATTGATGTTCATGAATATACATCTCTGTGTTATCAATTTTGATGTATACCATGCATAGGATAGCATCGCCTGGAATATTGGTGCTGACAACTGATTATATATTATGCTATGAATTGTTATGGTATCTGTTTGGTTATGAAATTCTCTCTTTGTTTTGAGAAATATACTGCAATTTTGAAATAAAGTTCTTTACTTAGCGGAAGAAGTAAACATCATAGGATTGGCACAGAGGTGTTCATTTCAATGGTATAACTTTTACCATGCAAATCGGTTCGTTCTGATCGTTTGTGAACATAGAGTCATCCACGACCATGTCAGTTTGTCCACTCCACGAATCCAATACTAGATAGAATTTGTTATTTTCTACATAGGGTTTTAAAACATGTTGAAGATACAAATTGTAAATATTGATTTAAATTTCCCAGATTTGCAGTCTTATATCTTACAATTAGGTATTTTTGTCATTCTCTTCATTTGTCATCTAGATATTATAGAATATGTTTTGTTTGCATTGAAAAGTTGTAAAAAAAAGAAAGTTATAAAAGTATTTGCATGCAGATCTCGAAAGGAACTTTCGGAAAAATCTAATATTATATTATATATTACATATCACCCGATGCACTGTGAATTACGACAATTAGAGAGTCCTATTTAACTTTGTCATTTCCAGTCAGTGGTTACTAAGTGGCAAGACATTCCAGTGCCCACTATGAATTACCCTAACCTTGTGGGATTAACTGGAGGGTTGAAGAATGATTTAACAGATTGAGCTTGGACTCATCCTGAAAAATCTGGAGGTGTGCGACATGAAATTGCACCTAGATTGCCCAACATAGTAAGTGACTTTTATCTTCTGGACATCTTTAAGGATAGGGATTGACCAGCAGAACCTAACTTTCTCTAAAATGTATATGTAGATATAGGGCTCAGAATTGAATCTGGATATTCCAGGTTATAAACAATAGCATGTCAGTCCATAAGAATGGAAGATTTTATAATGTTTCTACTCTGGCATCTGACTTCTTCATTAGGCTCTCTAAGAAAACTGAGTTATTTAGGCTGTTTTGTAACAATCACTTATTATAAAAATTATTTTGTCATCGTTTATATAATAAGACAGTATGTTTGAGCATATTTCAGTAAAAACCAGTTACCATTTTTGGGCTCAGAAATCATTATAATTTTTTAATGAAAACTAATGGCAATTTAGACCTCGATTTAAGAGAAGTCAATTTACAAGTATTTTCCAAAAACACTTTAATTTCATAAACTGTGTTAAAGTGTATTTGAAGCATAATACTTTGTTTATTTGTATAATTTTGACATAGAGGTATTAAATTACATAAAAATTCATTAAAAATTGGCAATATATTGTAAAAAAATTATTATTTTTTTGTTAGAAGACTTGTAAAATAATTTTATATCCAAATATTACTAATTAATAAAATTATACCGGCTAGTGACTTATTTTTGAATTAACTACCAAATTAACAATTATTTTTATCAATTATGTTACTGTGCCACCATCTATTGGATTAATAATTAATTATTTAAATTTAGACTAAGATGGCACCATAAAATAATAATAAATAATCATTAATTTGACAGTTAATTCAAAAATAAGTCACTAAGGATATAATTTGGCTAGTTAGTAATATTTTGATAATTTAACTCCCTAGTTAGGTTGAATTATAATTTTATATATTCAGAAAATTTATATTAATAAATAATAAATTTCAAATAAAACTGAAAAGTTTGAATCCTTGCAAAAGCATTTGCCTTTGATGAAATACTTGGCTATGTATAGATTAAACTGAAAATTAATTTAGATTTGATATGAAATTAATTTTTTTCAACATTGACTCAACTAAATTCTGACGGAAATTTTCTCTTAAGGCTGCCACACACGGAGCGATTTGTCGTCAGATCGGTCGCCAAATTTCAGGTTCATCAGACCAATTGTATGTTCCCACACACAATGCGATTTGTTGTCATATCAGTTGCAATGACAGATCGTTTCTGATCTGTTGTCATCTGACGATTCGCATACCTAGTTAGATCTGTCATCAACCCACTGAATCATCAAACCGATTGTATGACTCCATACACAGAGCAATTTATTGTCAGATCCATCGTTGAGTCCAATCGTTGAGATCCTTCGTCAAGCAATTACTACAATCAGTGTGTTGTGAGCATGGGGTGCTAGATACTTTCGTATGTATTTTTGGCTTTATTACTTTATAAAGAAAAAATAGAACAAAAAGAAAAGTATGGAGTAAAGATTGGCTTTTGAAAAGAAAATGTTTTTCGCATACTAATTTAATGAAAGAATTGAGATTTCACCCAAAAGATTAGCATAATTACAGATAGGCCTCGATTAGCGCGACTTCGAATAGCGCGAATTCGATTAGCTGTGGCTTTTTTCCTGAAGTGATCCCATTATCGGAAAAATATCAAAAAATTTTTTTCTTGAATTGTAAAAAAACACGTTGAAGAGTTTGTTATGGCTATAATAATCTTCAATACATTTTCATAAGAACTTATTGGAGAACATTCGAAGTTGAGGTCACAGATCTTCAAATTTAATTTTCTCTAAAACAAAATTGCTGATTGAAAAATAGCTCCGGATTTTACGATTCAGATTATCTTCCTCGATCATTCGTTAACATCTTCGCTCTATGCATTTGAAAAATCATGTATTGTCCGTCCGGCATAGCCGCGACCATCGACACAAGTACGCGTGCGCTAACTGAACGAGTCCAGTGACAAAATAGAGATGAGAGCTTCGCAAATGGATGTTTTCAAACGCAAGATAACTGAAGTTGAATGGAAGTTTATTGTAATTTCGAATGCTAAATGATTAGTTTCGACGTTGGAAATAGTATATTTAACAGAACTTAATATAATATTAATTCAATAATCCACCCGACACCGACTGCGACTCTCCCTTTCGCGTTTGGACTCATCCACCTTAGCTATCAATAATCCACCCGTCACCGACTGCGACTCTCCCTTTCGCGTTTGGACTCATCCACCTTAGCTAGGCGCGGTTTCGTGACGAACAATAAAATAGCCAAATCTGTTATGATACACTACGGTCCGTTGAATCACGTTCTTTAATATTTTCAGTTTAATCGATTTCATCACGAATGTCGGTTAATCCCGTCGTAGACTCTGAAATGACAGTCATTATTTATATAATATCCTTTATTCTAGGGGTGGGCAACCTCCGGCCCGCCGGCCACATTATTTTATTATATCTAATACCAACGCTATGTATACTTACATATCTATACCTTCTCTTTTTTAAATAAATACTATTATTATCAATTGTTTTTGTTTTGGCCCGTGGCCCACCATAAATTTTTCTATATGGCCTCTTACAAAAAAAAGGTTGCCCACCCCTGCTTTATACGATTCGGTAGCAAAACCAAATAAATTATATCTATCATTTTATAAGATAGCATTTCAGTCGAAGTGGTACGTACAATAAAGTATGTCCCCAAACGTTTTTAAATTTTAATCTCGCATTCCTTTATCACGAAAATTAATTAAATAGACGCATCTGTTTAATCAGTAAATAATAATAGCACCCACCCTATTTAATAGACATATATTAAAGTAAAAAAAACGCTTACCTCTGAAACTTTCTTATACATTTCTAGGTTGCAACAACTGAAGTACTATCCGTCCAGCTTAACCGCGACCATCGACGCAAGTACGAGTGCGCTAACTGAACGAGTCCAATGACAAAAGAGGTATGACAGCTTCGCGTCCCACTTAAAGGCTTTGTTGCGACTTGTGCTAGCCATCACAAGTAGAAAAAAATAAGCGAAAACACTAATGTGACAAATAACAGAAATATGCAAAGAAAAGTAAATCGAAACTGAAACCATTCCCACACGTCGTTATACCGACTGCGACTCTCCCTTTCGCGTTTGGACTCATCAACCTTAGCTAGGCGCGGCTTTCGTGGACGGACAATAATGACATCAAATGAGAGGAGACAATGTTTCTTCAGTAGCAAATTTTTGGAAAAAATGTTTTTTTTTAAACTAAGGCCTACAGCATTTTTTACTTATTGCATATAAATGCTTCACTTATGTTAGTTATTACGTATTTGGCAATTGCAGTCCGTTATATGCATTGGTAAGTAAAAAATGATAATGCTTCGACTTTTCGAGTTATGGCATCAGTCTGGAATCTAAAGTAACATAACGGGATATGCCTGTATAATGTAATTACTTTTGGAAAAATAAAAGCGGATATAACTCACTGTCCATATCATTTCTAGTTTCATCAAACTGATAGAAGTAGTCTTTCAATGAAAGCACAGAATACAGTACTTCTATTGCATTTAATGACTATTTTTCTTAAAAAGATTTTAATTTTTGAATTTGTATCTATGCGAATAATTTCATAAATCCCACTTTAATCTTTAATCTTTATTATTAATCAATCAAACAATCAGTAAAAATACATAATGCATTTCCCAATTAAACCAAATTCATATGTATTTATATGCAAAGTTGTACTCTGACTTAAACAATTTTCGTCAGTCCCACCTATCATGTAACTTCAGGGTATTACTATATCTTAATCATTCATTTTTTGTTTTAATTTCATCGAAATTTAGAAGAAAAGTATGAAAAATGAAATGTAAACTCCTTCAGGCAATTTAAAAAGGCATTGCACTTTAATTGCTTTACAGCAGCCACTTGCTTTTTGAGAAATTGCAGCCAAGCCTATTTTGCATATGGATGTGAGGATTATCCAATCCTCACATTCATATTTACGATCGAATACGATCCTCACATCCTGAGCAACAATAAACTATTTACGATCCAATAAAGGAATAGGAAACGTATAATAGTTGTTAATGTACCAGATGAGGCCATTTTCATATGTAGTGTTCCCCTGATATAATTCTCTTATTTATACTGCAGATTCAGATATACCGCAGGTCTTTCCTGTTCCCCATTCGTTTGAAAGAGATTCTGAGAAAAATATAATACATTGCATAATCAACATCCATCCATCACAATACAAGGATGGATTGCAGAAAAAGGAAGATTATGAACCATCTTGGATAAATTGGACAGCTTTCTCTTATTCTCTAATTTAGAATCACTAAATTAAAAATAAGAGATGCCGTCGGTTATAGTACGGTTGTCTTATAACGTGGGTCGGATCACCACCTTGCAAACCCATGTTATAACCGGGGACCACTGTATTTATTAAGATTTTTTCATATAAATAAAAAATTTACATAAAATACTGCTAAAAATTATGTAAATGAAGTAAGAACAAGTTAATAAAAATGACAATATTTGAATGAATTCATGTAATATTTTTTTAATATTATATGACAACAGTGTTCAACCCATCGATCTCTTGTTTATTCCTCCTTAAAAATTTAATTAAAACTGAAACATCATAATTTATTTATCATTATTTTGTATTATTTTTTAATTCTCTTTAAGTGTATTGTTATTGTTATTTATTTTTCATTAAAATTGTGAAATCAATAATTTTCTTATCATTTAGAAGTATATACATAAAAAGTTTCCAATATTAACTGATATTGTGCAAAAAATTCTGTCATGTTTTGGATCGACATACTTGTCAGAATCTGCTTTTTTAAATATGTCAAAATAATTAAGAAACCAAATTACAAATGATCGTTTGGATGATTGTCTGCCATTGGCACTTCTTCATAGCAATCTGATTATGAAAATATTATGAGCTCCAAACAATAACCAAATTTCACATTAATTTTTTTTTAATCAACCAGCATTTCCTATGACTTATGAGTTTGTAATCAGTCTGTTTTTTCTAACTTTTGTTTCCAAAATAGAGAAATATAAATTTGATTCCAATATATTTGTTTTATTTGCTGAATTAAAATAATTAAAAGTGATAAATAAATTTTTAAAGATACAAGTAAAGTTTTTAGTTTCTTTAAAGTTTTTAGGCTGGAAGAGTGGGTGTACCAAAGCACGCTCCAAAGTGAGCGAGCTCATTTAACTGCATAGTTGTGCGTAATCAGATATCAGGTTGGGGGAACATGATCTATATAAGAGATTCGATTGCCAAATAACTTAGTATAGAAAAGTAGCTTGTATAGTAAAAAAGATTGAACACTACTGTTATATGATGTAACTTCATTCAACAGAAGCTACATAACTCATGGCTTTTTATTAATAATTTCTGAAAATTTTGGCAGAATTTTTCCATTCATAGCTAATTTTGTTCATTGGACTTGTTGCTATCTACAAATATCAATTATTTTATTAGATGATTAAAATTTCATATAAAAAATTTTTTTCACAATCTTGTATATATAACAAAAAGTTATAAAAAAAATAAATTTTGAAAAAATGTTTAAATTACTAGAAAGAGAACAAAAAATGCAAAACCCTGAAAATTTCAAAAGATTTTGATGAAAATTACGTACGATTTCACAATTTTAATTTTTATATTTTTTTGGATATTAATTAGGCTTAATTTCAAAACATGAAGGTTGACTCAGGTCAAAACTGATATTATGTTTTCTTAATGCTTAACTTGGCAATATTAAAATATGTTTTTCCGTTTTTCTTTTCACATGTAGAGAGTGAATAAAAAGACATCTTTTGCATTTTTACTTCTCTTCAAAAATAATTTATATTGACTAATTAAAGAAATAATTATTTATTCATATAATATTTCTCTTCACAAAATTTTATTCTTATTACTTAAAATGACAAAACAATCTAACAAATTTTCTTTAGTTATTGTTGTATTAATTAAATTAGAATCCCATCTACTGGATTAAGCCACCATCAAAAAATAATTGGTATGACATTTTAGATGCTAATCCAGAAGTTTGGTCTTGAATTCTGAAGATTTTTTTATACTGATAATCATAGTCATAGTTTATTATTAAATACCGTATTACTTCGAATTTAAGCCGCAGTAGAATTTTTACAATTGGAAAATTGGGAAAAAAAAATTTTTACAATAGTTATTGAAAAATAAGAAACATTTTTATTCACTTAAATAGATACTGATATACATAATAAGCTACCTAATTTATTGAGATTGATTAAACATGTTTGGTCTCTTCTCCCAAACATGTTCTAATCAATCTATCATCAATTCTGTTGTCATCCATGCATTCTTTTGTGCTCTAATTATAACTCCCTTAGGAAAATTTTCCTTGGATGCAGTTTTTTGTTTAAAATAATAAAAGGTGGCAAAATGTTTCCATTAGCAGTTATAAACAGCATTATAGTAATTCGTGATTTTTCTTATAATTAATTTGTTTCTATCAGCAGTTATAAACAGCATTATAGTAATTCGTGATTTTTCTTATAATTAATTTGTTTCTATCAGCAGTTATAAACAGCATTATAGTAATTCATGATTTTTCTTATAATTAAAATATGATCAGATATGACTGATTTATACAGCTACTATCAAACAGCAACTGGATTAAATCAGAAAACTACGAATGGGGGACCACTGAATAAACTGTTATCAACAGTCGTAATACTATGCTCATGCGTAGAGCGTAAAGCAAAAACCCGATCGTTGGGGAGTGGTAAATCGGGAGAAATAAGATGTTAAAATATTTGCTTTGAATTTAAGCTGCATCTAAATTTTACGTCTTGAATAAAAAGTGCGGCTTAAATTCGAAGTAATACGGTAGCATTGTCATTGTAGAGATCCCAAGCCTACAGACTTCATCCTGGTATGGGTGCATTCTAAGACCATAATGTTTTAAAATCTCTCTCTTACCTTCTTTAATAAATCTTTGATTTGTTTTAAGGTTAAATCTCTCTCTAACCTTCTTTAATAAATCTTTGATTTGTTTTACGTTACTCTCGAGTTCATTTTAATCGGGAAAACTTCCATACTTACTCATATCTCCACGAACGACCTAAGGTTATCATTCCGTTAGGTTAGTTAAGCCGCCATATCCTCGTGATATATTTTTTCTGGCGGCTACTTATAGAGCTCATCACAGTGGCCAACACCCATGATGGGGTCAACCGGATGGTTGAAGGATGAGGTTCAAAGAGCCGGGCCCGGACCCTTCCTGAAAAATTGAAGGAGTGGGATCAGGATCCTCCAGGATGATAAGTCACAGCTTTACCACACAGCCATCCGGCCGATCTGTCATATCAGTCCGCGAATCCCACAGTTTGTTCTGTGAAGTGTTCGTTAACCGAACATAAAAATCTTTCTCGAAAGTGTTCGTTATCCGAACAATTTGTTAACCGATCACCCACTGTATATTGATAATGATATAAACCAAAATCACAATATAAAATTTGTGTTTTAATTTATCAAATTAGATTCAAATATAAATATGAAATAAAGGAAAATATTATAGTAATATGGGAAATAAAGAAATGTTTCTCAGCTCAAGCAACAGAAGTTCCTCGCACAAAGAGAAACTTTACGTTAACGATCCTTTCACGGCAGATGATGTGTAGTACGAGGCTAGATATCAGTACCACTACCTCTGTTATAACCTTTTCTAGAGTCGTGAAGCAGATTTCTGTACAGGAACAAATTATTTTAAAGTAAATTTTTGAAGAAAATTATTTTAATATTCTATTCATTTATAATTATTCTCTAATCATCGGTTTCATCAATGTCTTGATTCAACACCTGTTAGCATTTAAATGTTGAACCTGTTTAACATTTTATCTTTCAAAGTTTCATGGCAATCATCAAGATTCTAAATAATGGCAAAAAATTGGAACAAATATTCATGGCAGTGTTCTTGTAGCTAACATGGGATACCAGCTTACTAGCTCCTGAAAATTCAACTTCCAAAAATAGAGAGATGAAAAAATCAAAGGTACAATTATTATAAGAATAAATTTTTTCATTAGTATACTTCAAGGTCCCAAGCCAAAACTGCAAAAAATTTACATTAGTATTTGATATATGCACGATACTCAAAATATAACACATTAAAAATATTTACATATACATTGTTTAACAAATTAATAGTGCATTACACACATTCCAATGCAACAAAAGAAAAATAATGATGCAGTTTCACAGTACATGAATTATTTCCTTACATATTTCCACTATAAATAAAAACTACAAATTGGAATTTTAAAATTTGTTGAAAACTTAAGAACATTAGAATTTCGGAATGCCAGATACATTTATGTTCTGAAGTATTCTGCTAATAGTGCATTACACACATTCCTATGCAACAAAAGAAAAATAATGATGCAGTTTCACAGTACGTGAATTATTTCCTTACATATTTCCACTATAAATAAAAACTATAAATTGGAATTTTAAAATTTGTTTAAAACTTAAGAACATTAGAATTTCGGAATGCCAGATACATTTATGTTCTGAAGTATTCTCTTGATTAAGTTAGAATAAGTGTGCATACCTGAAGAGGGTGCAATAGCACCAAAAACGTTAGTGTATTTAAGTGAATAAAAAATAGACTATCAGAATACCTTACTGCAAATAATGCTGATTTTATTAATAAATTTAATAAAAGAATGTTAAGCAGTTAGAAGTTAGTATAAATAAATACTTTGTATATTATTTATTATTTGACAGAGTATAATCTGACAAATGCAAATATATAACATTCTAGGCAAATAATAGCAATAATAATGAAACAACCCTTATTGATATGCATAACAGATGACACTACCTACTGTACTGTATAATCTATTGATGATTCCTATTAATGACTTGAAATGTGTTTAACTTACTCTGGAAAGGAAAGCTGAAAACATTTGTTACTGGTTGATACCAGTAACAAATTATTTTAAAGTAAATTTTTGAAGAAAATTATTTTAATATTCTATTTATTTATAATTATTCTCTAATTATCGATTTCTAAATAAATGACCAACATAATAAGAATGGTAGAATTTTAAATCATCAGGATTAAAACAGATATCATGCATTGAATCTATTGATTGCATTAATCAATACTTAAATTGGTTCTATATTTAATTAAAATCAAACTAAAAAAAATTTAAATTTTTATTGATTATAAACTGCTAACATTGATTTCACTTACAATCTTATTCAATGTTTTTATTTATAATTTGAAATATTGCAAAAATATTAATTCAAAATAGAAATTTGTGTGAATAATAATATTAACTTATTAACATTAAAACATTAAGATATTATTAGAAAAAAAAAAATCAGTTTTATATTAATAATTTCAGTAAGTTATATTATCATACACAGAGGTGGAATTCTATTTTCTATCATTCACTTTATAATAGAAAATGCTGGATTTTGTTCCAAATTATTTGGAGAGAGGCATAATTTGCTCTATATATAAAATTATTTTAAAACTTTTAGCTTATTTGCAATTTGCTGGCTGATTGCTTCTGTGCATTACAAATACTACAAGTTTTCATTCCACTAGAAGAAAGGCATCCTCGATGAAAAGCATGTTTACAATAAAAAATAATAATGTCTTCTGCATAATGTGTATGAGTAATGAGGAGTCTATGATGGCAAGCTTGACATATTTGATCATCTTCAATTCGAATACCTCTTTTTTGTTGCTTATTCAGTTTTTCTAAAAGACTATAACAATCAGAAACAAGAATCTTATTACACCCTTCTCTAAGAGAGACTTGCAAATGATAATCTTGTAAAATCTTTACTAATGAATCTCGTAATCCTTCAATTTGTAAATCATTTTTTATTCCTTGAATTAACATAATTGGATCAACATGCGTTCCAATATTCTCCAACAAAAATTTTATAAAATTTGGTTTATCCAAAGAATAATTAATGAGGTCTTCCCAAAGTTCTTTGTCGTCATGATCTTTACAGAATTCTACAGCTTTCTTTATATCTTTTAGTTCCTGTGTTATTTGCTTTAGAGCTTCTTTGGTATTGCCCATACGACCTAATAAAAATATTTCTTCTTCTATAAAATTACGCTGTTGACATATTTCAAGAGCTTCTTCAAGTGGGTAATTATTTGAACTTTTGAGAAATGCCAGTAGACGATTCTGATCATGCTCTGCATATAATTTCACTAACAGGCCATGGTGTTTTTCCCCAAATTCTTTGTTTTTAATGAAAAGCTTATCTAAATATTTATATAAAAATAAAGTTTGATCCTTTAGTTTAGAAACTACAACATCGATGGGAATTTTATCAATATTATCTAATAATAATTGAATAGCCTTTTCACAGTTCAGTTTCAGCAATTGCTCCAATTTTTCAAGTATAGCACTAAACATGTTATAATCTGATATAACTTCAAAAACTCTATCATCACCTATTGTTAAATAAATAGCAAGTGCTTTATCATATTTTTTCTCATATATATACAATTCACTTAAACTCCGAAGAAGATTAACATTATGTGGATCAGACTCTAATTTATAATGAACTGCATTTATCACGGTAGTTATTTCATACAGAGTACAAGGCCATTTTTTTATTAAATTCAGGAACCCTTTTGAATCATATGTTAAAAACTCATCCAAAACTAATTCATATACTGTAGCACTAAGATGATTATTTTCACCAATAGGAAGATATGGTGCAATACATCTTAACTGATTTATATATTTAAATTTATGGACTTCTTCTTCCCATACTTCTTTATTGTTTCCAAGAATAGTTGGGCACAATGCAGCTGCATCAGCATATAACTGTTGTTTAAAAAGATGGCTTAAACATCTTCTTCCAACATCTAATATTGTATATCTTCCTACAGTTTTACTCTCTGCAACAGATTTTAATGCTTCTTCAAATTTTTCTTGTTTTAATAACCATTCAACATGATCACTTTCATCTCGAGGCTTCGCTATTATAATACCCTTAAGACTTCCAATAATATATCGTCCTTCTTCTGGTAAACTATCTAAAAAGTAGTCATTACATCTATATTTGGTATATAATTCAAGTGGCTTTAATACGTCAATTGAAATATCATTATATTTTTCTCCATCTGGCTCTAGAACGTGTAACTGAGGTTTATCAGTATCCTTTCTTTCTTTAATTTTTGGAACTGTTAAAACAACTATATTATTTTCATTGTCTTCATTAAATGGTGCAATTCCACATATTAAATAATTAATTTTGAATATCGAAATTATTTCAGCTAAGTGATTTGGATGAGGCTGACCTACAGTTCGCTCTTCTTTTACAACAAATATTGTTACACCATCACCCCAACCAGCAAGTAAAGTGGAATCATTTTTCCAAAAAAGATTACATTTGCATAATTCATCAAGTTTAGTTATGCTCTCTCTTTTGCAACTAGTAATAACTTTAGATGCAATAGTATCATAAATTCTTAAATGTTTGTCTGTTGACCAGGCTATAAATTGTCCCTTCCATTTTATGTTCTGAATATCACTTTCACTTTGATGTACTAAGTTAGTTTTATATTGTCCAAATAATCCTTTCTCATATAATAAAATTTTATTATTTCCTGTAATGAATCGTCTTTTATATCCACTTTTTGCAAAATTTGGATCAATTGCAACTGAATACATAGGATGATTAAATGTTAATAATAAATTGCTTTCTGAAGAATATAACCCATGAATTACAATTTTTCCATCATTAGAACAAGTAGCAATGTAATCACCATTTATGTCAATGCTAATTTGATTAATTGTTTTTGTGTGCAATGCTAATTCCTTACTGCGAATATTATTTCCATGATGATCCAATATATAAACAAATCCATTGTGTGTACCTAAAGCTATGAATTTTGTATGAACTGTTATACAACTTGCACCATCATTTTTTAAAATTTTACATAAATCATTCTGTAAAGGTTCATATCTCAATTTTGGCTCAATCTCCTCCTCTTTCTCTTCAACAGTGCCACATATTTTTACTTCTTCATTTAATTCACTACATTCAGCCATTTTTCTTCGAATCTGAAAAATAAAATAATATAGGTATTGATATTTTTTCAGAGTTAAGCTATAATCTAAAAACAATTGATTATTTAACTAAAACATTGATAGAGGAACTCTAACTTATTTATAATTTTTATTCTAAAAAATATAGTGAGTTACATTTATATGTATAGTTACTAGAGTATTGAAGATGAAGCAAGACTAATATTTGGGAAACAAGAGAAAAGATAAATCAGCTCTTACAACAAATGGGTAAATTGATGAGTCAATTTATATTGAAATATTTTAATGCAATACATATTTAAAATCTTAAATGCATATTCACAGCTTGTATTTGCAATGGCACATTTAGAATCACCCAAAACAGTATAGAGTCAGTCAACTCACCAGTTTATATTGTTGCTTAAATTGAATGTATCATATCTGATTATTTCTATAAAGATTATTAGTTCTAACCAGTTTCAGTAAAATAATTTATTCAAAACAATTTCACACATTTCAAATAAATGCAATAAACTGCATGCTAGTTTAAGTCATTATGCAATTAATAAATTCTTTCTAATAAGTTCTAATTAAATTTTGTATTTTATAATTCAATTTGTGAAATAAAATATTATCTATTTAAATACACCTGGTTCTTGTTTTACATGCTCTCCATTTGCATTTTTTCAGTATACAGATTTAAAGAATATATTAGCATTTCTCAGAGCAAAAATTCTCATAAAAATATTTGGAAAACTGAAAATCATCTGCAAGTTTGTGAAATTGGATAATGTATTCATAAGATAATCACAAAATTTGAATTTTACTTTGTGAATTATTTTTTGTGATTATTTTCTGCATAAGCATTGCAAAATGAAAGAAGAATTGAGTCACAACCTTGCAAGCATGACCTGTATATCATACCAGTTCAGCCTAATTAGAATCCAAAGAAAGCATCGAACAAAACAGATAAGAATAGTTTGATATTGCTGCTTTATTCTTCTGTAACACTGAAATGATAAATCATCTCATATTTTATAGTAAGTATACTGCCCCAGTCTAGCTATGATAACATATTTACGCATATTTTTGCTGTTTCATTATCTCCACTTTGCTCTTTATTAGCAGTTATATTATGTTTTAGCATAACATAAGGTGACTAATAGCAGTCAGAAAGCGAATCTTGTGCAAGCTTGACTGAGCAAGAAACTCCAATGGAAAATAACTTACAAAGGCTTTGGTTGGCAGCGTGACTTTAAGTGGAGTAAATAATTGCAATCCAGATTACTGCATGAATTCTCTGGAATATTCTATATCAGCTAGGGTTGCCATATCTAGCTGGGACCTTGTCGGGACACTTTGAGATGGGGGTGTAGAAATGAAGTAAAAAATTTATTTAATATAATTACTTTTTATTTAGAATATTTGTATTTAATATAACTACTTTTTATTTGTAGGGATGTCGGGACAAGAAGGTCCATAACAGTGATTGTCCCGATATATCGGGACGGATGGCAACCTTAATATCAGTGCTTCTCAAACTTTTTTCATTCATGACCCAATTTTTCATTACAACATTTTTCGTGACCCCAGATATTAACTATGAAATAAAACATACAAGTACATAAATCATTTACACACTTATTAAGTCAGCCAACTACACTGAAAATACATATGTTGTCGTACGTTAAATATTGGCCAACCAACCACACCGAAAATTCATATGTTGTCATACGTTAAATATTGGAGACAACTACACTGAAAATTCATAAGCTATCATACGTTAAATATTGGGCATTTGTGAAATTACATATAAACTGAAACTACACTGAAAATACATATGTTGTCATACGTTAAATATTGGGCGTTAGTCACACCGAAAATTCATATGTTGTCATACGTTTAATATTGGGCGTTTGTGAATGAAAATACATATGTTGTCATACGTTAAATATTGAACATTTGTGAATCATTTACACACTTATTAAGATGAACACAATCAACCAACCACACCGATATATGTTGTCATAAGTTAAATATTGGGCATTTGTGAAATTACATATAAACTCATGTTGTCATACGTTAAATATTGGGCATTTGTGAAATTACATAAAACTGAAATTCAAGTGTTTGAATTTAATTTTGTCATACGTTAAATATTGGGCATTTGTGAAATTACATATAAACTTGAAGTGTTTGAATTTAATTTTTGCGACAGCATTTCGCTTTGTGACCCCAAATGGGGTCACGACCCATAGTTTGAGAAGCACTGTTCTATATTGATATATATATATTAGAAAATTCTTTTTGTGTTTTCAGTTTATGCAGTCACTTCCAAGAACAATCGATCACATAATTATGATAACTAGATGTAATATCAAATTGGATCTGAAAGATCCTAGCAAATAAATTTAAAAAAAATTGTTATTTCTAAATTTATTAAATATGTTTAATTATAATATATTAATCATTAAAACTGCTTGAACAAACACAAATACAATAATATACTTTTAAGCCCTTTAGCAATAAAATCTTTTACTGTAGAAATGTTTTCAACATATTTAGAATTTTCCACAGCATTTTATACATACTAACAAGGTTGGCCCAAGAAAAGCAGGCCCAGTGCAAAGTTGTCTTGCAGAGCCTTTTAATAATAATAATAAAAACAGTTTTGAACAAGAGTTGGATCATGTAGGATTGCATGGCCTTGTGCAGTCGCACTATTCGCACAATCTTCCAGTTGGCCCTGCATACTAACATGTTACACAAGAAAACTAACTTATATAATTAACAAACTGAATGAATGTGATTCTGTCCCTTGTTTATTTTACAGATTAGTTGACTATTCTTGTGTAACGGGATTAGTACCGGTATGTATTAGAAGTTGAAGATGATGCCAAGTGCATTCAAAACATTTCTGACAAAATATATGACTGTTAAAGAGCTTAAAAATTAATATTTGTATTTTTAATTAATAATATTTTTAAAGGATAATATTTGTACAGCAATACCTCGCATAGTCTGGTTTCAAATATTCACTATAGTCTGGATTGCAATCTATATAAATAAAAATGTAAATATTCATTTGTTCCTAATCTTAAATCTCCGAAAGTTCTTCATCAATTGGTTTGAAATTTTGACACAACGTTGCATTCGAATACATGCGTTTTTATATACCTGTTATATAGATGTCACACCTGTGACAGGTAAAAACATGCTTTTTTTGAATAACAGTGCCATCTTTTGGACATAAAAGCAACACACGCTATACTAAATATTTTACGATTCCATTTCAATGTTTCCGATTGCATTGTTAAATTGAATTCATAAAAGCAACACACGCTATACTAAATATTTTAAGATTCCATTTCAATGTTTCCGATTGCATTGTTAAATTGAATTTTCATAGATTTCGATTTATTTTCATTTTGATTTTAATTATTTCGTGTAACATTGCATTGGAATTGAGCTGTGTCATTTACTATAGCGTTCATTTCGTGAGTATAGTTTATTATTTTCTTTTTTCATTTCGTTTTTTTAACTGTTTTTCTTATTTTTCAGTGCAATTGGCAGCGGAATTGAGCTGTGTCGATTGATCTGCATTTGAACTGAAATATTTCATTAGTATTTTTTCTTTTTTTTTGTTTTTTAGTTCATTTTTTTTCCTTTTTTAATGTTTTGCAATTTTATATATTTTTGTTATTGTCGATTGATCTGCATTTGAACTGAAATATTTCATTAGTATTTTTTCTTTTTTTTTGTTTTTTAGTTCATTTTTTTTCCTTTTTTAATGTTTTGCAATTTTATATATTTTTGTTATAACTTTCTTTCTTCTATAAAAGAAAGAAAGTTATAACAAAAACATGTAAATCAAGACTTTTATATAAGTCAAGAGTTTTTTATAGGCGACTTCTAAAAATCACCTACAAAAGACTTTTGACTTCTTAGTTCATGAATGCCATAGGTCAGTGTTTTCCAAACTGATCTATGACCTGTAAAATTTTATGAGGTTTTATATAAGTCAAGAGTTTTTTATAGGCGACTTCTAAAAATCGCCTACAAAAAACTTTTGACTTCTTAATTCATGAATGCCATAGGTCAGTGTTTTCCAAACTCATGTACATATCTTTTCAATCATTATCTTGTTTTGACAAATTAAAATTGGATCCATATTTCTGAATGTTTATCCTGTATATTTGAAACATTGTTTTTCAATTAAAATGTTTTATAGCAAAAATTATTTTCTAAATTTAAAGAATAAAACATTGAAATGTTATTATCTTACCACTATATAAATTTCAGGAGAAAGCAATTCTTACTGAAATGTTCTGCTTTTGAAACAATGATGTATATGACTTTGCAACAAAGAATTGATCACAATTTCAAAAGCAAAAAAAGTGTTAGATCTTTGCATTTTTAAATAATGGAGGAATCCTTCAGATTTCTTTACCATCTAGTTTCATATTACAGTTGGTATTTTCTGAGTAAGGGCTAGTGTGCATAGACGACTTTTTGACCACTTAACCACGGCAGGAATTTGGCTGCTTTTATGTATCATATAGATTTCAATGGAAGCTAGTGGACGGTTTTTTGACCCCTGTCCGCTCGCTTCCATTGAAATCTATGCGATACGTAAAAGCAGTTAAATTCCCGCCGTGGTTAAGCGATTGAAAAACTGTCCATGTGTGCTAGCCCTAAGAAGTTGGAGTTGTATTTATGCTTCATTATTCTGATCTGTAAACTTAGAAGTAATATTTACTTCTAATTTTTTGTTGATTAGAACAAGATGAAGCTGATTAATGATAGTATATCAAAGAATTATAAAATGCAATTATTCAAGAATTAACTAATGAAAATCCAATAGCTCAATCAAGTGAAAAAACAACACAAAATTTAAATTTATTACCATAGAACTTTCGGCTTAATTAAGCCATCATCATCAGTTGATGATGGCTTAATTAAGCCGAAAGTTCTACGGAAATAAATTTAAATTTTGTGTTGTTTTTTCACTTGATTGAGCTATTGGATTTTCATTAGTTATATTTAAGAAGAAAAGTGAAAAGAATTATAGTATTACTAGCAGACCCATGCCCGGCATTGCTTGGGCAGTTCACGGTGTTGTACTGAAGTTTCTCTTTCTCTTAAATTATAACGTTTTAGATGACCTTCAGGATTTTCTTCAATATATTCTGAAAATCTTTCCTGTATAGATATGTTTTCTATTTGAAACATGTGTCATTTCAAATGTTCACTTCTTTATCTTTCTCTATTAGAATTCTGCTGATTTGTTCGATCTTCTAATGTTTCAAACTTTTTTGCGAATTCATTTAAATTGAGAAAAATTACTGTTCTTCCATCCTTATCCATAAGTCCACGAACGCGCAATGCCTAAGCCTGTCATTCCGTTAGGTTAGTTAAGCCGAAATATCCTCATGGAATATTTTTATCTGGAGGCAGCCACTTATAGAGCCGCCATCATCACAGGCTGACCAACACCCATGATGGAGTCAACCAGAAGGATGGATTTCAACGAGCCAGGCCCAGATCCCTCCTGGAAAATTGGAGGAGTGGGACCCCAGAATCCTTCAGAATGCGCACAGCTTTACTATGCAGCCATCGGGCTGACCTGTCAGTCCGCGGGTACCATAGTTTGTTCTGTGAAGTGTTCGTTAACCGAACATAAAAATCTTTCGAAAGTGTTCTCTGGCTGACCTGTCAGTCCGCGGGTCCCATAGTTTGTTCTGTGAAGTGTTCGTTATCCGATCATTTCGTCAGTCCGCGGGTCCCACAGTTTGTTCTGTGAGATGTTCGTTATCCGAAAATGTGTTCGTTAACCAAACATAAAAATCTTTCGAAAAAGTGTTCGCTATCCGAACTGTTCGTTAATGGGTCCCACAGTTTGTTCTGTGAAGTGTTCGTTATCCGAACATGTGTTTCGTAAACTGAACATAAAAATCTTTCGAAAGTGTTCGTTATCCGAACTGTTCGTTAACCGATCACCCACTATAATGATTTTGATACGACGTGAAAAAAATCTGAAATATTTCTAAATTAATCAAATATATATAATTTCTTTTATTTATTATTAATGATTATTTATATTTATAGACAATCAATTTTTAATTATAAAATGACACGAGAGCGATAATATACTTTTTACTCTGTGTCAAAATATGCACAAGGCAGTTGCAACATGGAATCGGCGCTTATACTGATATCATCGATGTATAAGCTTATAACTGATATTCATAATATTTTTGTTGCCTTTTGAGACATGCAGTCAAGTCAAACAATGACTACATTCTTCTACCATAAACAATAAACAGTTACAGTAAAACCTCGATTTTACGGACTTCGGATTTTACGGACACCATCCCAAAAAATAAAATAATTAATATTACAATGGACACCATCCCAAAAAATAAAATAAATAATATTAATACAATATTTGCATAAACACCATTCCAAAAAATAAAATAAATAATATTAATACAATATTTGCATAAACTGTCCATAGTATAGCTACATCCAGCGTTTCTTATCTGCACTGGTGCGTGTAAAATAAAGCTAAAAAATAAAATAAATAATAATAATACAATATTTGCATAAACTGTCTAACAGCTACATTCAGCATTTGAAAAATAAAGCATTCATTTATTGCATAATGCATCATTTTTTTATCCGCACTGATGCATGTGTAAAATAAAACACTCATTTATTGCATAATGCGTCATTTTTATGTGCGTGTAAAATAAAGCACTCATTTATTGCATAATGCGTCATTTTTATTTTCCTACATGTAACATACTTGTACATGTATGTAGGTAATTTAATTTAATTTAAAAATACTCTATGTAAATGACAGGTAATTTAATTAATTTAAAATACTCTATGTAAAATAATACAGTTTTTAGGCAAATTTTGTTTAAAATACTCTATATAAATTAATACACTTTGGCATAAGTCACATTTAATTATACAGCTATGTTGAAAATGCTAATTATAAAAAAATGTTACTTCGATTTTACGGAATTTTTATAAAAAATGTTACTTCGATTTTACGGACTAGTCAGATCGGAAGAGCGGTTCAGCAGGTGATTTTACAGACTAGTTTTGCCCCCTATAATCCGTAAAATAGAGGTTTACGGACTTTCCGATTTTACGGACTAGTCTTGCCCCCTATAGTACGTAAAATCCCGTAAAATCGAGGTTTTACTGTATATTATTTTTCTTTACATGGAGGATATAGCAAGGCACTTTTCCTCATTTTTCTGTTGTGCATATACATATAATAACCTTGTTTAATAAATTTATAGGATGCCAGATGCCACAAATTGCTACGAAGTGTTTGGGGTTTACCTATTCAAAACTATTAGTCAAACTTACCCAAAGGCAAACGGTGGCCGATTTCCACCTCCACACAATTAGATGGTTCTCGTGAAGCATCTTCTGCTCGACCAAAGATGTCAGGACTACCTGTCCCCACAGAACTGGAGCTAGTTCCATCTCCCGCATTATCAGGAGGAAGTGGCCACCTGTCTTCTTCGAAGATAGCAATAATCTGTAAAAGAGAAATCATGTTATGTTAGTGACTGTGCTAGAGAAACAAATCCGTTCATCAGAATAGATTTGCTTCCAATTCTTGCCGATAATAGAAAATCTTATTCATTCATTGTCATTCCTAAATCACAGCAATAACAGCGCTATATGTTTTTTTTTTTTTTAAATAGAAATAATTTGATTACTATTTGAGAAAGGTGGGAAAATATAAATTTTGAAACCATTTTTAATAAAAATTTTCTAAAAATTCACAAAAAAATATTTTTTCTAAATTTACGGAGTCAGTTTGATGGCTATATGGTAAAGCATTCGCTTATTTTCTTCAGAACAGGAACTCAGATCAGGGTCCATCTCTAAATTTTATCTGGAGAGGTCTGGGCCCAGCTTGATGAACTTAACATTCACCTAATGGTCGACTCCAGCAGGAGTGTAGTGACAGTGGAAACCGTCATACAGACAGGAAAGAAACAAGACGTAAAACCATACAAAAAATATAACATCTATTGAACTCCAACCTTCATCGGTCAGATTGGCAGCATGGAAATGCCGAAGCATTTCCATGCTGCCAATCTGACCGATTAGAGACCTATTTGATCCGTTCACCTTGAGAACGGATCAAATAGGATCCGTTTTCTCAAGGTGGAAACCTTGAGAAAATGGATCCTATTTGAGAATAAATTTCTGATCATTCGGAAAACTTATTCGGAGATCGATTCATATCTTCTGAGTTCTGCAGTTTTCTCCACTTTTCCTTTCTGTATGGTTTTACGCTGTAATAAATTCTAAATTTCTGAAAATAACACAAATTCAAATTGCTCTCTTTTATTTAAATAAAGAGTATAACTTATATAAATTTTTCCTAAAGACAAAGTATTCATTGTCACTGATTAGATTTTATAATTTTAAAAGAATATTTCCACTTTGTGAGTACTAAACGGTGGAGCATTTCCGTGCTTACCAGGGCTGCTCACATCCTGGTGAGCACGGAAATGCTCCACCTTGACGGCTGACCTCACCATTGCTGCTCATATCCTGGTGAGGTCAGCCATCAAGTGGAGGTTGGGGTTCAACAGCCCGGATCCCTCCTGGAAGTGTAGAATTCAGGAAATGAATCTGAATCCTCTAGGGTGGAAGCATAGCGTCTTCCCTGTCATATTTGCGAAAACAGGCCTTTTCACGGACATCCGGAAATGAATATTCGTGGAAATATCTGTTTTCACCCCGCCATTTAGTAATCAATAGTTAAAAAGTGGCATCATCTGTTGACTAAAAAAAAACAAGAAAAAATTCCAGAAGATTCACGATTATAAAGTTTGACAAGTATATCAATACATCCATAATTTACAAATATATATTCACGAACCGAGTCTAGAGGATCATCCATAAACTATGTCACGCTACATTTTTGACCCTCTTCTCTCCCCTTCGTCATTTTTTGTCACACCAAGCTTGACCTCCTAATCAAGACGTCACAAATATGAAGATTCTCTTCCCTTCTTAATTTTTTTCGCCGATTTTAAAAATAAAACTGAAAAAATACACAAAATAGTAGAAGATATGAATTACTTTACACTAGTATTTTTTTACTGAAACTCATGATTAAATTATATCCTTTAGCTTTTAAATAAACCTTCATGCAATTGGATATAAAATGTCTTAAAACTAGATATAAATTTATGTCTTACATTTTATAACAAATGTGTTTTTAAATATGCTACATTACAGTTTTATGCTTAATTAATTATTCGAAAATAAACACAAATATGTATTTTCGAATAATTAATTAAGTATAAAAATTTTATTATTTTATAAAAGAAATTTTAATAGATTTATGTCTTACATTTTATAACAGATGTGTTTTTAAATATGCTACATTACATTTTTATGCTTAATTAATTATTCGAAAATAAACACAAATATGTGTTTATTTTCGAATAATTAATTAAGTATAAAAATTTTATTATTTTATAAAAGAAATTTTAATCATAGAAATGTGAAACTATTTTTACAAAATGACGTACCCTCAGCGTACAGTTTATGTTAATCCCTCACTTCCCTACGTCATATATCGTCACAGTTTTATTATCTCCTTCTTTCCAGCAGTGACGTAGGTTTATGAATGCTCCCTAAGATGAAAATCAGCAAATTTTATATTAATTTCTTCTTATATAAATCAGAAACTATTGATATCTTAACTAAGGCTCAGTTCTTTTGACATTCGGTCATCGATTCCTCTTTGGATTCCGTCCTCTGGATCCCTGATTTCTGAACAAAGCAGAGCCTCGATACCAGCAAGTTGGATATCCAGAGGCATCCGTTCGTAATCTCTATGAGAGGAGGAAAATTTTCTTAGTTTCACTTACTTGTAGTAAGAAATAATTAAAGGACTCTGTTCTTACTAGCGGTCTGCCATAATTCTTCTAGCAGCAGTGGCGCAGACAGGGAATAATTGCACCCTCCTGATCAAGGCCGGAATAAGACCTTTTGGGCCCGTAGGCTCAAAACTTTTAAAAATAAATTATAAAATTGTTCCATAATTTTTAACCTACTCCCTATTGTCGGGACCCTTAAGCATATGTCTATTGTGCATAGTGGATAATCTGGCCCTGCTCCTGCTTCTAATATTCATTTGTTCAGTGATTTCATGTGATTATTGGTTTAATTTAATAGATTCGACTAATATAAATCAATCATATCAATAAAATATATAACATATAATTTTGTATATTTTTGCGTTGCAGTTTTATTCAAACAACATTCCGATAATTTTTAATTTTTTTAGTTATACTCTCCTTGCTAAATTTCTGGTTGCGCTACTGTCTGGCAGGATTCTTTTCCTCTTTCAGCATGCATTCCTATACTCTTCTCCTTCAGACTATGCCTTTTGTCTCTATAAAACAGCCATTTGCTCATATGCGAACTGTTTTTAAATGATTTAACCGACAAATTAAAAATAAATTATTTTTACTTTATACTAATAAAATATTTAAAAATAGCTATTAAAAATCAAAGACTAATTAACCTCGAAAAATGATATTTAATTTTAAATGAAACCACAAACCAACCAAAGTGTAAAGAATCGGCGTCAAGTTAATAAATATAACGAAAACCGTGAATAGAATAAAAACAATAAAGATATTGATTTTTAATTTAAATAGATCTTATTATTCTTCAAATATTTTTAATCGCAGAAATATAATAAATGGATAATCTGGCCCTGCTCCTGCTTATAATATTCATTTGTTCAGTGATTTCATGTGATTATTGGTTTAATATAATAGATTCGACTAATATAAATCAATCATATCAATAAAATATATAACATATAATTTTGAATAATAGCTTATTCTACACCTTCATACTCTGATACAGTAAAAGCTATTGGTTGTCAGTATCACAAAATAGAAATTTAAAGTCACTAATTCAATTGTTTTCCAGACTACTACTTGTTGCACTTAGTGGACAAGTTTTTTATAATAGTGACTTTACAAGTCCTGTAGGGTAATAAGCCTGTGCTTGGCTTATTTATATAAAGTCATGCAACAACTTCAATTTGTAGTTTACAGATAAAAACAATTCATGTCATCCTCTTTACAATATTACAATAATTATGTTCTGATTATAAATCATTGATAAGAAATTGTTCTTTAATTCTTCAATTGGATCAGTGATATTAATTTAGAATGATGATGTCACATGACAATCAGGAGGTTAGCAGTTCTGTTCCATAATTTGAAATTTCAAACTTCCTGAGATAGAAGACATAAAATGTTTAAGTTAACCTTTAAACTAAACATAATGCTCCAAATAATCATAAATAATAATAATAATAATAATAATGTGAGATCCAAGGGCTAGGGCCCGCTGGAAAATGTCACTTCTCACCCGATCGTAACTTAGCGATCTTGACAATTTTAATGTCGGGTGAGAGTAGCCTTTGTCCAGCCGGTGCCGAATACCCCGATCACCACTATCCCCCCTCAACAATAATAAACACCTCGATTCTGGACTGTACGGACACTGTGATTTTATGCAGGTGTTCAAGAGGGTGTACGAATTAATGTGGTAAAGGTCGTGAGGTCAACCTCCCAGGACCAAGGGAGCAAACTTGTTTGTTATTATTTCTCCGAGGAAAAAGAAGGGAAATTGGAAGAATCAATCGGGGAGTCGGATCTTTCTCTCGATAGAGTACGGACGTCTTTTCGGATCGCTCTTGTAACCTACCAACAGTTAGATATTCGCCAACTTGGCTATACAACTTAATCATCAAAGACTCTCTCTCTACATCGCCTGCTCTCCAACAACCGAGATCCGAAGCTGTGCCGACCGCCGCATTTTCCATCCAGAAGGGCTCATCAAACTTGCCACCCCGAGACGAGAACTGGACAACTTCGGCGGAAGAAACTCAGAAAACGCCTGACCAGCCTCACGTAGTGGAAGACCCCTTTCTATCCTTTGTAAAACCAAAAGGTATTTGCCCTCCGGCAAATTTGTCGACTATAATTATGTAAAATAACTCTCTCTCCTTAATAAAGGAAGATGTTTGTTTTAACGAACGTTGTCTCCGAGTCCGTCTGTGTCTAGCGTCTCCTACTCATCCTTACATACACCACACATACCGCTCATAGGCCATCCGCCTGTTGAGAACCGCTCTTTTGATATTTTGCGGGCCGTGCGGGCCTCACAATAATAACAAGAAAAATTAATTAGGACAGGTAAGATTAAATCTTCATATACTGTCTGCTTGCTTGTAAGGCCAATTTGCTCAAAAGAAAGAGAATCAAAAATCCTTTGAATATTGTAATTTCCTTATATCAATTGTTTTCTCAGAGTGACACAATCTCATGAAAACCATTTTCAGTCAGTTTATCAATCAATCAGATAAATTGACTGAAAATAGATCATTTTTCAGGAACACACTATTCTCATAAACTAGGGCAAAGGTATTCATAAATGAAATGATGATTTATATTTGCTTTATTTAAATTGAATCCCTGTAGATAATTTTTTAATAATTCACACTTTATTGCATAATGACTAATAATTTTGAATTTTAATGTTACTAATATATATATCAATATGAGTTTAAGCCAGGTTTAAGCTATAGTGTTACTTCTAGGCATAACCTATATTTTCATTTTTCTTTAGAT
Organism: Olivierus martensii; assembly: GCA_000484575.1. Lineage (NCBI taxonomy): Eukaryota > Metazoa > Arthropoda > Arachnida > Scorpiones > Buthidae > Olivierus > Olivierus martensii. The sequence continues at coordinate 46,585 of AYEL01084003.1, forward strand.
ATTAATGAATTTTCAATTTTTAACAAAATATTGATTAAAATTTTTTTAATTTAAATATTTTATTAAAAAATAATTTATTAATTTTACAGGTAAATTAATTATAGATCTGACTGAAGAAGAAAATTGCATTAATGATTTAAAAACAGTGACTAGTTCCATTTCTGATTCAAAAACTGTCACAGATCTAGTGACTAATTCCATTTCTGATTCAAAAACTGACACAGATCTAGTAAATGATTCAAAAGGAGAAGTGGATTCTGTGAATAATACAATATCATCATTGAATTCTACCACAGAAGAAACTCAAGAAAATGATAAATCCTTTAATGAAAAATTTATTGAACCTTTTAAACTTGGTAAGAAAATTTTTAAAACAACTATTCTTCAAAATATGCAATCTTTTTGCTAATTTTATTATTAATGATATTTGAATAATATCATTTCAATATTAAAATATTTTATAATGATTCAAATCTTAAAAATCAATAATTATATTTATAATGTTATACAAAAAAGAATGGAGGAAAGAAATGCAATGTGCAAATAATTTTTCAATCTTAAAGATTTACACATGACAAAAAGTTTGTATACAAAATGCCATTTTCAGTTATACAGTAGCCGCTTATTGTAATCACGGATATTGTTATCAAATGTTTAATGTTATTAAAATTTACGATCCTGAATCATCCATATTAAAATGCATTATGAATACTCTGTTTATAATAATCTGAATTTTGGTTATTGTCATCAAAATCAATACATCGCTGTAAAATACCGTATTCAAAACTAAAAACATATCGCAGATAATACTAAAATAGTGGTTAAATCTATTAAAAATAGATAACATTATTTGTTAATCGTTCATTTATTGTTTTGTTTTCACCAAAATTTAGGCAAAAACTGAGAAAATACAAAGATAAAACACTTGTTCTCCATTTAAAATAATGTAGATTCAACTTAAGTGGAGAAAATCCGAAGATAAAACACTTGTTCTCCATTTAAAATAATGCAGATTCGATTTAAGTGAAAAAATCTGATTTGTGTACATTTTTTAATTAATAAATATTAGATCGTATGATTTGTGTACATTTTTTAATTAATAAATATTAGATGATGTAAGTTTTTGATTTAATTCATACAGACAAATATGACTGCTTTTCAAAACATGGCACCTTTAGGTGGTTTCACTGTACGTCTCGCCTTTACAAATTTGCGCCGTTACTATTGCCAGATCTGGTGATTTTTAATGTTTTTTTTATGATGAAATATATAATTTAAAATTGCTGATATAGTGATTTAGCAACTTTATAATTACCTTTATTGAAAAAAATAAAAAATTATTTTTGATATAATAATTTTCTTACTATTGCTCCAGTACTTCGTGATTTTCTGTAAACTGGAATTGGCAACATTAACTATACGTGTAAATCATTTCATTTTACTTTTTGACTTAATTGATTACATAAAATAAAGTTCAACAATTGTTCTTCGGTCTGTTAAAGAGCTATTAATATTATTAGCGTTATCTTTTAATATAATAATAATAATAATATTCTTTTTTTTTTTTTTTCATTTTTTTTTTTTTTATTTTTTTATTTTTTTTATTTTTTTTTTTTTTTTTTTTTTTTTTATTTATTTTCATTTTTTTCATTTTATATAGCTCTGCATCTATCATTTTCCTGTATCCATAATTTTTTGAAAATATGTTCGAGTTTTTGATGAAAATAGTTTGTTTTAGAAAATATTGAATCGAGGTTACACTAAATATAACAGTATAAGTACAGTATATACTGTATAATAATAAAAAAAATTGAAAACTGTACTTTTTAGACATGCACTACTTATTGTTATCAGTCTGTTATTGTTATCAAAATAGATAGGTCCCAAAGTGATTCTAATAAGCAGCTTCTACTGTATACAGTAGAAGCTGCTTACTAGAATCACTTTGGGACCGATCTATTTTGATAACAATAACCAATTGATATGTCAAAAAAGCATAATTTTCGATATTTTTTTTATTATATAGTATACAGTGATACCTTGGTTAACGACGAGTGGTTGTAAAAAAAAATGTTTCAGTTAACGACGCATGCTTTGGTTAATGACTCCTGATTATGTGAACTTCCGACAAAAACACATGCTTTGGTTAATGACTCCTGATTATGTGAACTTCCGACAAAATAGCGACATATGCTTTGGTTAATGACTCCTGATTATGTGAACTTCCGACAAAATAGAGCTCTGTAAAACAGTTCGGTCACATCACGTGATTAATTAGCTCAGTCAATTGTTATTTTTTTTAACAATCCTTCAAATGCAACAATATCATTATTAAAATTAATAAAATTATAACCATATAAAAATATATTTAAGTAAATTATGAGCCACGTATTTATCGATTGCACCATCTGCGCACCTGCTGATCTGTTATCTATCTATCGCTTTTAAGCTGAATTATCAAAAGTTGATTGCACTATCTGCGCAACTGGTGATCTGTTATCTATCTATCATTTTTAAGCTGAATTATCAAAAGCCTGATGATCTGTTATCTATCTATCGTTTTTAAGCTGAATTATCAAAAGTTCGAAATATCTATCCATCGCTTTTAAGCTGAATTATCAAAAGTTCGATTTTTATGATCTATTATCTATCTATCGTTTTTAAGCTGAATTATCAAAAGTTCGATTTTTCTTCTATCCATCGCTTTTAAGCTGAATTATCAAAAGTTCGATTTTTCAAGTTATCCATCGCTTTTAAGCTGAATTATCAAAAGTTTGATTTTTCAAGTGATGGATATGTTGTCGTTTTTAAGCTGAATTATCAAAAGTTCGATTTTTCAAGTGTTAAAAGTTTTTAAGCTGAATTATCAAAAGTTCGAATTTTCAAGTGTTAAAAAATACTATTAGAAGGCCACATTCAATGAAAAGCTCAGACACGTATTCACTTATTTTTGATGTATTTTTACCATATGCAAGCGGATCAAAATCGGTGGGGTGTCAGCTGTGTCCTCCCCTTGTATGTGTAATTTCACCTTTATCATTCATCAGCTGTGTTCTCCCCTTGTTAGCATATCCATGTGTTTCAAATAAGTCAGCTGTGTCCTCCCCTTGTTAGTAATACTTTTTATTGAATGCATTCTCAATGTGTCCTCCCCTTGTAAGTGTTTTGCAGTGTAAAGAATTTTGTAAAGACCCCTCCCCTTGTAAGTTTTACTGAATTCTTTTAACTTCAAACTATGCTTGTTGTAATTTGTCTAAACCAGCGTTTCTCAAACAATGGGTCGCAACCCCATTTGGGGTCACAAAAATTAAATTCAAATACTTGAATTTCAGTTTATATGTAATTTCACAAACATCCAATATTTACATATGACAACATATGTATTTTCAATGTAGTTGGCTGATTGTGTTCATCTTAATAAGTGTATAAATGATTTATGTATTTGTATATTTTATTTCATATTTAATACCTGGAGTCGCAAAAAATCTCATAATGAAAAATGGGGTTGTGAATGAAAAAAGTTTGAGAAACGCTGGTCTAAACTATTTAGCCTGTATATTGAGCAGTTTATTTCTTTCAAAATTCTAGCTAATTTAATTTTTAATTCTAATTAAGAAAAGAAAAAAAAAGCTTTCATATGCAATATTAAAAGGAGTTTATGGCCTTATAATTTAAAAGCACTAAGCACATGCACAATATGACTCTTCTATCATTTGTTTTAATTTCTTTTTCTTGTAGTTATTTTTATAAATTCAAAAATATGAAATTTTTTTTGTTTAAAAGTTTTTGCATTTTTGAACTTATAAAAATAATAATTTTGAAAAAAGTAATGTGTGTGTGTGTGTGTGTGTGTGTGTGTGTGTGTGTGTGTGTGTGCATTTTTGAATGTGTGTGTGTGTGTGTGTGTGTGTGTGTATTTAACAATATAAAGTACACATTTTTTTTAAATTGCATGAGATGAAGATGACAAAATGGGAAAGTAGATTTTTAACTATATAAAGTACACATTTTTTTTAAATTGCATGAGATGAAGATGACAAAATGGGAAAGTAGCCCAAAATATTAATAATAATTGTTTAATTTTGTTATAACGGCTGATATTGGATTATATTGTAAATATAAAGGTAAAGAAGTAAGAATAAACTTGAATGCATTTTCTATAAAAAGAAATATAGATAATCTTAAATTCTAAGTGCAACTGGTAAAAAACAAATTAAAAAGATTCATAAAATTTCATTGTAGAGTTTGCAATATTTCAATTTGAAGATATTGGTTTACGTGAAGAAAGATAAACAAATTATTATAAAGATTTGCTGGAGAAAATGTGTAATGTTAATGAGATTATAATAATTATAATTAAAAAAAATGTTGTTCTTAAAATTTGTTTTCAGTTTATATTTCTTTATCTTTTAAATCAAATGGAAACTTTAATCTTAAAAATAAGGAGCATAGCTTTTAATATTTTAAATATTTTATTTATAAATTTGAATTCAGTTTTAATATAATATAGAATTAAAACCAATATTTAATAATTTCAAATAGATGTCTTCAGTTTTTCAATTATATACTTATTTGCAGGTACAAGTTATTTAAAAGAATGTCCTGTAGAAGAGTTTATTCCCATATATCTGATAGTTGGTGGAGTGTTTGGAGTTATGAAAAACTTGTTAAATTTTTGGAGTCGCTGTCATAAAAATGAAGATACAGAAGAACGTTTAAGACAAAAACCATATGATACCATTCTTAATTGCTTTCTATTTGCATGGTTCATTGCAGGTAATTTATTAATAACAAACAAATTTAAAAAAAAATAAATTACAATAACTAAATTAGTATTCAATTCAAAATCAACATATTTAAAATTTTAAGTGTATAATATTATGTTTTTAATGCTTTTATATTGATCAAATAATTTAAACTAGCCAATGAATGATTAATTTTGCTAATATAGATTATTTGATTACTTTTTCCTCTATTAGATTGTATTATATATTGGTTCATATAAAGGCCAGTAAATGTTTTTACTAGTGATTTTATAAGTAAACACTAGGTTTCATAGGCATAATATTTTCAAGTATTTACTACAAATAGTATATACTTAACTTTCCAGTAAAAACTAAAAATCATGTGCATAACATGTAATATTTGCTTAAATTTTTAAGTAAATATCAGTTATTTTTTAAGTCTGTTGGGTACATATCTTAATTAATTTTTTAATCATAAAAATGGTTTTGTTTATGCAAGTACTTGCTCCTAAGGTTTATAAAAACTGAAGAAACAATGATACTCATTCTCACTTTACAGATTTGAGGTACACCATATAAGATACTTAGCGACACTTTCCTAGGTGATATGTTTCAAAAGGAGAGAAGTAGTGCTTTATTACAGAAGGAAAAAATGGGTCTTCCTACAGTACGTTGGTTATCCGGGGTTTCAAGTGGGTGTTGGTGAAGATAAAAATGTGCATCAATCTACAGTGAGTTGCACAATGAGGGAAGTCACCAGAAAAATCTGTCAACATTCAAATGACTGGATAAAATTTTGTAAAAACCTTTGTGAAATAGAACAAGCTTTAAAATCTTCAGTAAATACTTCTAGTATTTACTAAAGATTTTAAAGCTTTTATTACCTAGTACTAGTAAAATATTATGTATATGAATTTCTAGTATTTATTTTTACTTAAACTTAATGCTTGTAAGTATTTACTAGTTTTTAATGCATATGGGCTGTTATCTGAATTAAGCCAAGTCTATGTCTACATGAATTTTTTCTATGAGAACTTGTGTCTGCTTAGCCATTTGGGGACACCAATATCTACCTAATCCAATAAATGTTCTAAATTAATTAATGTGTAAGCTTTCTGAAACGGAAATCTGCTAGTTGCTTTGGTAGGCTAGGATGATAAGTTAAGGCATAGGATAAATACCTGAAGTTCTTGGTTCTACTCTGTGCTACAAATTTTTATATTGTGAATTTAATCAATAATTAAAGCTTAATTATTAATTAATAGATAACATCACTTTTGCCTAAATTAAAATTATTAATTCAATAAATAGTGGTGTTCCTTTGAGTCAACATCTTTATATGGCAAGAGGATTGAATTCTTCAGTAATCTTTTTGGGTTGTTGGTAGTTCATTATAATGGGCAGATATTAGAAGCCTGACAAAGTGTTACCCTGAGTTATCTGGAATCCTCAAGGGTGCAGCCCCTCTACTATATAATACCATTGTTGGCTGATCACCAATTTGATGAAATTATAATAATGATTTTCAATATTAAAAGTAAAGAAAGCAGAACTGTCAAACATGGATTTATAACTAAAATGAACAGAGAAAATGGAAGTATGAATGGAGATTGACCATGTGGAATGTGAATAGACAAGTGAAAGGAAATGACAAGAGCTTTTGAATGAAATATGTAAATATAAGCTAGCTATGCTCTATGTGAGTGAAGCATGCTGAAAGGAATGTGCATTTAGTGTGTAATGAATAGCATTGTGGGAATGTGATCTGAGACAAAAGATAATGAGCAAGAAAGAGGTTTAGATGTACTGATGATTGAATGAACAAAAAAGAGCATGTTAGAATATAAATGTGTGAATGATAGAATAATATGGGTAAGGATGAAATGGGATAACAGTGATGTTTCTGATATGTATATTATTATAGATGGTACAATTAAGAATGAAAAAGATAAATTCTGGTGTGAACTGAATGATTTGGAAGGAGATTTAAATAGCAGAGTTAATGTGGAGAGCATTGGTGTGAAATGATTGGTTGGGAAATATGAATAATCCTAGAATGAATAATAATGATCCTAGAATGAATAATAATGGGGAGTGATGTTGGAGGTCTACCTTAAGAGTTTTTGTCTCTAATGCTTTCTTTAGGTACAAGGTTATCTATCCATCAATATATCTAGGAGAGCCAGGAGAGAGATCAGAGGAATATGATTGACTTGTGTGTGATGAAAGATTGAAGGAGAAGATTACACAAAGAAATGCAGTGATAAGCTCAGTTTTGGCAATCTCTAGAATGAATGTATTGAAGGGATGTAGAAATATAAGAAGTATAAAAAAAAGTATGGATATGAGTAAAAGCAGAGGATCTGCATTTGTAGCAAGAGATCTATGAGAAAGTGTGTGAAAAGCTGAGACACCAGACAATGGTTGAGAATATATGCAATGTTGGGCACACTTTTTAAGCAGTGTGAAGTGAGTGCTGCAAAGTATTTGGTAAATGGAAAGTATGTAAGAAGTGTGAGGATCACGAAAATATGAATTATATTCGCAATATATAAGAAAAATTTAATATATCAAACAAAGAAATTTTAAATGGAGGAAGAATGTTAAGATTGAAAAGAAAGCATTTACTGAATTGCACTGCCCGACATGAAACTTCGTTCTCAGCGTCATAAATCTTAAAAACAAAAGGGATTACGTATCGCAGGCAAAAGCATTGTGCTTGTGCAGGTGTCCAGGGACTAGCACAGTAGACCCCATCTGCAGAAAGAAAGAAATAAACAATTATATGAATGATTGATTATAGTACTTTCAGCTTTAATAAACCATCTTCATTACTGAAGATGGTTTATTAAAGCTGAAAGTACTATAATTATTCAATAAATTAAGTTTTTTCACTTTAAATTGTGCTGTGAATCAATCATTCATATAACTGAAAATACAAGTGAAATGGCAATAAGTAGAAATAAACAATAGTTGGGAATGCATCAAAGCCTGAGAATTTCAGGTGAGATGTCATGTTTTGGTCCTGGGCTCGAAGAGCTGATAAAAGGGGATCGGCAGCCCGCATCAAGAGAGAGAACTGAGGAGAAGAACAGGAGAGAGAACAGGAAAAGAATGGCTAGGAGAAAGAAGACATAAGAGCTTTCACTGCCAAGGTTTCACAACCGCCATCTCATTCCTCCAGCTGCACCACACTAAGAGACATGGATTCCACCTACAAGAAGAAAGGTGTTCCCACCATGAGTCATTAGTTAACAATGAAATTAGTGCACCATCTGAAGAAGACTGCCTAGAAACCAAAGACTGGGCGACGATTATAAATAGATCCCCATGTGGACGAAGATGACATTAAGAACTTTGAACTATAAACAATTAGTGTTGTGCTATAGAAGAAGTGTAAAATCAAGATTTTGCAAGAATCTTCTATTTATAATATATTTATCTTCCCTATTTGTAATTCTCTCTCACTTTGGGTTATGTAATTCTCTCTCACTCAAGAATAAAGATCCAATGTATAACGACCTGCCCCAGGTGCTAGACGGTCGTTATGTCGTGTCCGCCCACTCCCTGCCGACTGAAAATTTTCTCTTCGTCGAAGCTGGACAATTATGTGAAAATGTATGTCGACCTGCATTAACCAATCCAACAATATCCAAATCTGATCCATCAGTAGCAATTTTTATTCACTAAATAAGAATACAAAAGAAAATTTACAGTAATCTGACTAAATATTTTTTCCTGGTCCTTCCAAATAAACTTAACAAAAATCATCACAGTCATTGATGATACACTTCTTGTTACAGTTCCGATGTCGGCCACAACACTTCATGGAAAGGACCTTTTTCACACCCTTTATCGGGCACTTTAATACAATACTCAATTTACATATTGCCAATAAGTTTAACATACCAAATTTTAATTTCAAATGAATCAACTTAAATTTCACATTAATAATTAGATGTAATACAAAATAATAAATAATCCACATACAAGCAAACTGATACATGTCAAATTCGAATAATAGCACAAACGTCACTGTCCAGTCTTCGGATAACACCTGTCCAACATGGCGTCGGCCCAACTCCTCCATTACCGGTACTGTTAATATTTTCCACTTTAACTTCTTAGGGCAAAAATCACAACCCTCGCACTTCCAACCTTTACAAATGTATTAACCATACAAGCTGTTTGTCATTGTCCTCTAGCACCTATCCATCCTCACCCTCAAGTATAACCCACATCATCATCCATTAGGCAAACCTGCCTGTTTGTTGGCATCATTCACAACAAGACCAACTGCACAACAATGCGTATATAATTATATCGCCCGCTGGCATCCCACATGATGTATCACGTTGCCAAGACGTATCACTTGCCTTCTTACTACCTGGTAGAAAATAGGAGAGTGATACAATGCGACGCATCATGGCAGCGCAAAACATCATGATGCTTTGTGTACTCGATGGTGATTGGCTAGCTTTAAAGAGCTATAACTTGAAAATGGTGTGATTTCGACGATACATTCATTGAACATTTTCAACTTGTTTCGAGGCCCCCTATCAACACACAAAATTCTATGATAAAGTTTTTCTTCATCCTATATATATATTTGTGCATGTGTGTATGTGTGTATAACACACATACACACACGCACACAGGGTACAGGATCTGAATCACCCTGTATGCGCCCACACACGCATACAGGGTGATTCAGGAGCAGTATTCCTTTGGGTGATAGTATTGATGATTCTAGTCATATGAACATAGTTACTATTTCTAATAGTAACTGAGATATTCTGATTATAATGCTAAAAGACAAGGACTGATCTGAACACACTGCTGATAATTTTATTGCAGAAGTGATAGAGGCAAGTGTGGCAATTCTTACAACAGTTTTTCAAAAATATCCTCATTCAAGTTAATACACTTTTTCAACATGGATCACATCATCACTGATTGCTTGGTAGAGATTATCCCAACATTCCTTGATTTGGGTAATCAAATTCTTTATGTGAGCAGTTAGTTCATCATGTGTATGCACTTTTGTGTGGTAAACCTCCCCTTTCATCCATCCCCATAAACAAAAATCTAAGGGCCTGAAGTCTGGCGACCATAGTGTCCAGGGAATGAGATTATCATGACTGATTCACTGTTTTTAGAAAACATGCATTTGAGATGCTGGATAACGCTTCTGGAATAATGGGATGGTGCTTTATCGTGTTAGATACATACAATACACATTGCTAAGGGTACACCTTCTAGCTGCTGGATTAGCTCAATTTGCAAGAAACTTAAGTATCTTTTTCCTATCAAACATTCATAGAATATAATTGGCCCAATCAAACATCATTGAGCCAGTTTTCAGTGCATTCTTGATGACAACTAATGTCATCAAGCATGTTGAACCAGAAAGTCTCATTTGGAAATTGGTTTCCACATGTACAGTAAGACCCCTTTTAACACAGGGGATACATTCCAAAAAACCAAATGCTAAAAGAGGTCATCTTAACATGTAAATAATTGGAATAGGTGAAATGGGTCAGTGAATAAAAATATATATGCACCTTTTTTTTTTATTTTGTAACATTTATTATTACTAATGTATTACATTAATTATAGACATTTTTTATTGCTAATATCAATTTGTATAGTATTACATTAATTATAGACATTTTTTATTGCTAATATTGATTTGTATATTACATTAATTATAGACATTTTTTATTGCTAATATCGATTTGTATTACATATATTATTACTATTATATTACATTAATTATAGACATTTTTATTGCTAATATCGATTTGTATTCTAAATCATTCATGAAAATCAAAAATATTCAAGTAAATAATTTATGTTTGTGATGAGGAAGGATTCTTCCTCATTTGACATTTTTTGCTTTATCGTTAAGAACTCATCTAAGATGAGGAAGGTTCTTTCTCATTTGATACTTTTGTTTTTTCATTAAGCATGATGAAGAAGGTTCTTCTCATTTGATACTTTTTGTTTTTTTGTTAAGAATCATCTAACAAAAGTGATGAGGAAGGTTCTTCCTCATTTGATACTTTTTGTTTTTTCAGTAAGAATCATCTAATGAAAAATTGTTTGCCTTTTTCTCTTTTGTTCAGCAAGCAACTGTCGATGGCAAGACTTTGCATTCATGACACTTCATCTTGTCTTTGAACTTCTATAAAAATTTGGATCATTTTGTATAAACTGATCCATAATTTCTGTAATAGTCTAAACTTTAACTGTAAATAACGTTGATGAACGATCATAAATATGAACTGTAAAATGACGTTGATGAACAGTCATAAATATGAACTGTGACCACAGCAGACATTCGTATGTACTGCACTGAATTGATATGAAACTCATTGCAAGATGACATAGGAGTATCACAGCAATAAATTAGTTGATTTCGGATTTATGTGAGTATAATGATTTGAAAAACCATGCCGAAGTGAATCAATAAAAAATATAGAATTCGAAAAAAACAGTGTTAAGCAGGGTCTTATTGTATGTTTCTGAATGTGATCCCACAGATGGCTATTTCTTATATTATTCATTCTCTTCCATGTGAAAGTAGCATCATTTGTGAAAGGTATGACTGGCAGTACTATCCTGTTTAGGCTTAATGACAAAATTGTAAATGGCTGTTGCTGTCCTTGGGGCAAGATGTACAGGTTGTAGGTGAGAGGGGTACACACCTTCTGCATACATTGTGCACCATATGCAAGTTTGTGGCACACTGAGACCTGCAGAAATGTGTCGTGTGCTTGTTGTCAGGTTATACTGCACTATTGCCATAATGTTTTCTGCTTCAACATTGTGTTGCTGCATGCTCCAATAACACGTGCACACTAGAAGTTCTCTGATTCTTGCAATGAACAAGAGACATCTGAAAACACAGTTCAATTTGGTACACTGCACAATGGAAATTGTCTTCGTATTTAATAGCTGTTGCACTGGAATGCCATTACAGTACCAATATGTGAACATCATGTCCACATACTCTGTATGTGTATGTGAAGATGTGTGGCATCTGTAATCTGATTTGTCATTAGCAATATTACAATATCAGAAATGTACTCATGTTTAAATCACTTTCTACAGCTCACTCAGCACTGTTAAGATGTATTCAGCAATATAACTATTAACTACTACAAATCACTGTATCTCAGCTATTGTTAGAAATAGTATCCATATTCATATAGTTTTTTTGACTTAGAATCAGCAATATTATCACACAAAGAAATATTGCAGATTCCTCCTAAAATATCCTCTAATATATATGAGCCTAAAAACTAAAAAATGTGAAAGATTTAGGAATATTGATGAAGAAATAAAGCTACTTTATCATATATTAGATCTGACATTGCTCAAATCTGCAAAAGATAATTAACTCAGACATTGCATTAAACTTGATTTTAAAATGTTCCATTTTTCTAAAAGAATTACTTACAGTTCTTAAGAATATATGTTTTTTTTAAATAATTTTTTACTGTTATTTAATTTGTAATGCAAATTTTATTAAAATACATGTTCATGTATATTTATATTTTTGTTATTTGTTTTATGATCTTAGTTATATAGTGTTCTGCAAATTTTCTTTACAATCAAAAGTATTCTGTGACTTCAAAAAGGTTAAGAACCATTGATTTAGACTGTCAAAAATGTTACTGAATGAAGTAGTTTTCTCTCATTTCTATAGTTTGTCTTTTACAGGTAGGCCTCGATTAGTGCGAGTTCGAATAATGCAATTTCGATTAGTGCGATTTATGAAGTCAACCTCAAGGATTTAAAAGTGGGAGTGAAGAATACTACAACTGTACGATCCGGAGTAAATCACTTCATTGTCGGTTGAGTAAAGAAAAAACTGAAGAGTATTCACGACCAAACCTTCTTGATCGCTAATATAAAGGATGATCCGATTCTTCTTTATCGATCGATAAAGGGAACGAAAGAATTAGCTGCTCCGCTTTGGTCTTCCTCTGGATTCTTGATCACCGCACAACTCCAGTTCTTATATCCTAAACATCGGGTAGAAAACTTATTGTGTAAGTTACGACTGCGTGGCTGATAAAATAATTGATGATTTAACTGACTCCATTTTTATAAAATGAAAACTTTAATAAAAATTCGTTGTTAAATCTAAATTATTATTTAAAATACTTAGGTGTGCCGCCAAATTTTAAAATATTAAATGTGTTCCTCAAAAGAAAAAATGGTTGGGAACCACTGGTTTAGATGAATCGTGCCTTCGTTCCTTTCCACGAGTGGATACTATGGTCCACCTTATAGATTCCTCTCCAACACAGGGAAGCCTCCCTGCTGGTGCTGTCACCCGTGAGGTGGCAGCACTGTCAATTGGAACGATTTCCTGGGCCGAAGGGATGAACTCTTAGAACAGGACGCTTTGGAGGATTCTCCACTCTGAACCACTGACTGTGCAACCGGAAGATGATCATTCCTGACTACGACATCGACCAAGATAATCGAGATGCTGAAGATCAAACTTGCCTCGCAAGGAAGCCACCCTGCTGGTGCTGTCACTCGTGAGGTGGCAGCACTGTCAATTGGAACGATTTCCTGGGCCGAAAGGATGAACTCTTAGAACAGGACGCTTTGGAGGATTCTCCACTCTGAACCACTGACTGTGCAACCAGAAGATGATCAGAACTTGAAGGAAAGGAATAGATCCATCCCTCCGCATCATCATTCCTGACTACGACATCGACCAAGATAATCGAGATGCTGAAGATCAAACTTGCCTCCATCAACGAGATTACCCAAGTCGACACCACCAGCAGGAACCAGGTAACGATCACCTTCAAAACTGCAGTCATCAGAGACCACTTCATGCAACAACTGTCATACAAATGACAACAGTTGTATTGCTCGCTACTGGACTCCGAAAGTTGTGATCTTACGGGATGTACCAGGAGAACTTGGTGACACTATCCAGGCACTTAACACCTATGGAAGACTGCAATCCTTCCAGAATTCAACTTTGGAGAACTACCCATTGATCAGATCATCCTCAAGACGTATCCTGATGACTATGACGAAAAGTGTTCCGAACTACTGAAAATTAAAGCTTTCAAGATCAAAGTGGTATACGAAGGTGTTGTAAAGGTATGCAAACATTGTAACTTACCTGATCATTCCATACTTAACTGTACTACATGTGGAAGACTGCAATCCTTCCAGAATTCAACTTTGAAGAACTACCCAATGATCAGATCATCTTCAAGACGTATCCTGATGACTATGACGAAAAGTGTTCCGAACTACCTGAAAATTAAAGCTTTCAAGATCAAAGTGGTATACGAAGGCGTTGTAAAGGTATGCAAACATTGTAACTTACCTGATCATTCCATACTTAACTGTACTACAGTCCGCTGCTTCCAGTGCAAACAGCAAGGCCACATCCGTCGCATGTGTGGAGACCTGAAAAAGAAAAAAATGTGGTTAGTGTAGAAAAAAAGCAGAAAATGCAGGTAGAAGAAGGTAAAGATAGCACAGTACAGAAGAATAATACAGAGATTAGAATGAGAAGGAAAACAGAAGCAACAATAGAGATACCGAACCTGAAGGAGAGAAGAAAATAAAAACAGAAGAATGAAACATAGTAAAGGAGAAAGAGGACTAAAAAACAGAAGACATTGAAAATTCAGAAGAGGATACCGACACACAAGAAGAACATCAACAGCCTGAACTAGGAAAACAAGGACAAGAAAAGAGATAACGCCTGGCTAGATTAAAAGCCTGTCCACAATGCTACTACACAGAACCGGAGTGCAAACTGAAGTAATACAGAGACTAGAATGAGAAGGAAAACAGAAGCAACAATAGGGATACCGAACCTGAGGGAGAGAAGAAAATAAAAACAGAAGAGTGAAACATAGTAAAGGAGAAAGAGGACTAAAAAACAGAAGACATTGAAAATTCAGAAGAGGATACCGACACACAAGAAGAACAACAAGAGCCTGAACTAGGAAAACAAGGACAAGAAAAGAGACAATGCCTGGCTAGATTAAAAGCCTGTCCACAATGCTACTACACAGAACCGGAGTGCAAACTGAACTTCCACTCAGAAGGAAAATTCCTGAAATTTAGAGTTAAGCCGAACTATTCGCCCGATACGAAGATAGTGAGCGGAGAAAAGAAGAAAAATGCATTCTCATGGACTATATAAGATTTATAGTGCCACATTTAAACAAAAAACAGGAGGGTTGTAGGGTGCGGCTTCATAAAAGTGAAGAAGAGGAATTTTGGTTTGGATATTGCAAATTAGAATAATTTTCTGCATGCGAATGCCTGTCGGTTAGAAGACAAGTGTTTCTTTTAGTTGTTTGAATAATTTTCGTTGGAAAAATTTGTCAGGAAAGTATCCTGTACATATATTTGTAATTAGTTTTTGTGTATAAGGTTTTAATAAAAAAATAAACGTTTTTGAATTGAATTAAATTGTATTTACGTATTTTATTTATGTATTTAGTATGTTTCAAAAACAGGAGGGTTGTAGGGTGCGGCTTCATAAAAGTGAAGAAGAGGAATTTTGGTTTGGATATTGCAAATTAGGGAGTGCAAACTGAACTTCCACTCAGAAGGAAAATTCCTGAAATTTAGAGTTAAGCCGAACTATTCGCCCGATACGAAGATAGTGAGCGGAGAAAAGAAGAAAAATGCATTCTCATGGACTATATAAGATTTATAGTGCCACATTTAAACAAAAAGGAGGAGGATTATAGGGTGCGGCTTCATAAAAGTGAAGAAGAGGAATTTTGGTTTGGATATTGCAAGTTAGAATAATTTTCTGCACGCGAATGCCTGTCGGTTAGAAGACAAATGTTTCTTTTAGTTGTTTGAATAATTTTCGTTGGAAAAATTTATGTCAGGAAAGTATCCTGTACATATATTTGTAATTAGTTTTTGTATATAAGGTTTTAATAAAAAAATAAATATTTTTGAATTGAATTAAATTGTATTTACGTATTTTATTTATGTATTTAGTATGTTTCAATAAATAAATTTTAAGAATGTATATAATATTATTTTCCACTATAATACCGAAGTTTTGTGTGTTACTGTAGAAATAAAACGCGAAGTTGGCATATAATAAAAGTGTGCTGCAACGAATTTCATTCTTGATTTGCATTTTGATCCTTAAATCAATAATAATAAAATCACTGATACCACACATATCCTTGGAAGCAACAGTAAAGTAAATGGCATCAAATGACGCTGAACATGAGAATTGTTTTATTACAAACTAGAAAGCATATCTAGCTCAAATAGTGGACAATGACAACAATTGCCAAGTAACAGGGATGAAACTTAACAAAGAAAAATCTACTATTTTAATACTTTTGGAAACATCATCAGTGATGAGAAACCAAAATGACATTCTAATCAAAAATAATATTAAAATTCTGGGAATCAGTGTTTTTTAGTATTTCGTCAAATAAAATTATTAACAAAATTTATGAAAAAATAAAAATAATCTATGAATAATTGAAAAAAAAACTTTATCTACATTGACAACAACTGCCAAGTAACAGGGATGAAACTTAACACAGAAAAATCTACTATTTTAATACTTTTGGGAACATCATCAGTGATGAGAAACCAAAATTACATTCTAATCAAAAATAATATTAAAATTTTGGGAATCAGTGTTTTTTAGTACAGTATTTCGTCAAATAAAATTATTAGCAAAATTTATGAAAAAATAAAAATAATCTATGAATAATTGAAAAAAAAAAAACTTTATCTACATGATGCAGTTAAAATTATAAATATATATTATTTTTATTAAAATTGTGTATTATTTATACACAATACATAATGCCAACAAATTCCAAAAGAAAATCAATTTTTGGTAAATTAAACATACTTGAATTGGTCAAAAGAAAATACATATTCAAAAAATTAAAGATAAGATGGTGGAAATATCATCGAAACCTTTTTTTAGTATCAGTTTCATTATTTCAACCATTAAGAACAATAAATATTCTATAAGTAATTTTATTTCTTTACCTTCTTGGAACTCATACTGTGAGGGATAAGAATTCCAGTTGGATTTAGTGTCTTTCTCACTTCTAAATCTCCGTTTTTATTTTGGTTCAATTAAAAAGAAACGGAGAGAGAAATTCGGAGGAAAGAATGACGCAGTGATGGAAATATGATACTGTTGAGTGTCATCCACCTGGTAGACTCATGTTTCTTTCAAATTAAGTTAGAAAGAAATTATAAACAAAAGATAATATGATAGCAAGAAAAGATATTATTACACGCGGATATTATATGAAATTAATGAGAAATCGACAATTGAAACACAATTAAAAACAAATGTCTCGTCTTCCTCTCGAAAAAAAGAGGGAAAGAGAGGTCAGTTTGTGACGATCACTTGGGAACTATTTTTTGAGGAGAAAGATTTCAACCTTTGGCGCGGAATGATACAAAAAAGGGGTCCAAGTGTTCCGAGGAGAATGAAAAGAGAACTGTTTTTTCTTTTTTCTTGTTTTCGCTGGCGACGGTCGACCAAGAGACTCATATGTAAAATAGCAATTATTCGAAGCCAAAGTTACCTCGCCGTCACCGTCTAAACCAGTGGTTCCCAACCATTTTTTCTTCTGAGGAACACATTTTATATTTTAAAATTTGGCGGCACACCTAAGTATTTTAAATAATAATTTAGATTTAACAACGAGAGGTCAGTTTGTGACGATCACTTGGGAACTATTTTTTGAGGAGAAAGATTTCAACCTTTGGCGCGGAATGATACAAAAAAAAGGTCCAAGTGTTCCGAGGAGAATGAAAAGAGAACTGTTTTTTTCTTTTTTTTTGTTTTCGCTGGCGACGATCGACCAAGAGACTCATATGTAAAATAGCAATTATTCGAAGCCAAAGTTACCTCGCCGTCTGGACCTGTATATTTTTATTGTGTTCGTTATATTAAAGTTTTCATTTTATAAAAATGGAGCCAGTTAAATCATCAATTATTTTATCAGCCACGGAGTCGTAACTTACACAATAAGTTTTCTACCCGATGCTTAGGATATAAGAACTGGAGTTGTGCGGTGATCAAGAATCCAGAGGAAGACCAAAGCGGAGCAGCTAATTCTTTCGTTCCCTTTATCGATCGATAAAGAAGAATCGGATCATCCTTTATCTGTCTGGACCTGTATATTTTTATTGTGTTCGTTATATTAACAGATTATTATCTTCATTCTTATTTATTACATTCAGAATACAGACATACTCCTACATTGGATTATTAAATGGCGGCCCTTATTATGTTATAACGTTACCTGCGGATTTTGTCTTTTTTAGAGAAACTATAATTTTAATTTAATTTTTATTCCTTAATTGTTAAATTATGAATAATGACAAAAATTTTCACTGTCGCAGAAATTCGAGGGTTAGATTTTTCTAACGATACTCTATTTATAGGAATCGATACTGTGGTTCGACTGCAAAAGGGATATCCAGCCAACCATGTTTCACTATTAATATATACTATAAATTCCCCGCTCGTATAAATGAGCGGAAATATACTATTGTGATCTAATCTTATAATACTATATATAACAGCATATTGTATAATAATAGCTTATTTTGCACATTTATTTACTGCAGTATATATTTTATTAAGCATTAGTTTAAATGTGTAGTAATTGCACGGGGGCTCATGGAGGCTTCATCTAAACCAGTGGTTCCCAACCATTTTTTCTTTTGAGGAACACATTTAATATTTTAAAATTTGGCGGCACACCTAAGTATTTTAAATAATAATTTAGATTTAACAACGAATTTTTATTAACAGATTATTATCTTCATTCTTATTTATTACATTCAGAATACAGACATACTCCTACATTGGATTATTAAATGGCGGCCCTTATTATGTTATAACGTTACCTGCGGATTTTGTCTTTTTTAGAGAAACTATAATTTTAATTTAATTTTTATTCCTTAATTTTTAAATTATGAATAATGACAAAAATTTTCACAGTCGCAGAAATTCGAGGGTTAGATTTTTCTAACGATACTCTATTTATAGGAATCGATACTGTGGTTCGACTGCAAAAGGGATATCCAGCCAACCATGTTTCACTATTAATGTATACTATAAATTCCCCGCTCGTATAAATGAGCGGAAATATACTATTGTGATCTAATCTTATAATACTATATATAACAGCATATTGTATAATAATAGCTTATTTTGCAAATTTATTTACTACAGTATATATTTTATTAAGCATTAGTTCAAATGTGTAGTAATTGCACGGGGGCCCGTGGAGGCTGCACCCCACGGGCGCCGTGCCCCGACGGCCCCACTCCACTGTGGGCCTGCGGGGGCCCCAGCCCGTGGGACGCGGTTTTATCTCCTCGGTGGGCCCACAGCCCGTGGGGAGATGAAGCCCCCAGGTGCCGTGGACCCACGGGGGCCCCGTGGGGTGGAGCTGCACCCACCAGGGACTAGGAGGTTCCCGTCGGGCGGGGGCCCACACAACGGGCCCTTGGGGCCTCGTTTCATCTCTCCGATGGGCTGCCTCAGTTTCATCTCCCAATGGGCACCAGGATCCCCGTGGGATGGGGCTGCTGTTTACAGCATGATGAATGGTTATAATTTCTTTGTGAGATAAAATATAAGCAAATTTTATTCCAAGGCCTGGTTTCATCTCTCCGATGGGCTGCCTCAGTTTCATCTCCCAATGGGCACCAGGATCCCCGTGGGATGGGGCTGCTGTTTACAGCATGATGAATGGTTATAATTTCTTTGTGAGATAAAATATAAGCAAATTTTATTTGAGATATGTAATATATGACCATCTTAATTATGGATATAGAACAGGCTTAACGGCAAATTCAGCATAAAATTTCCTTTAAAATAAAACATCCAATGAAAAGTTTAAATAAGGCGTGAAAAGGTTAGCTGAACAGTATCCTGTATCATAATTAAATTCAGCATAAAAATTCCTTTAAAATAAAACATCCAATGAAAAGGTGGCTAAAGTGTCCTGTATCATAATCAGTAATAATTCTTTTAGCTAAGTAATTCTGTAATCCTCTATCATAATCAGTAATAATTCTTTTAGCTAAGTAATTCTGTAAAGTCCAATAATAGTAATGCAGGTAAGTTATCTGTTGCCCCTTACTTTGACGTTAGCTCCATCTATTGATATTTGTTGTCATAAAATAAAAATTCGGTCCCTAGGGCTCTAAAATTGGGCAAATAAAAAAAGGATCTGTTGTTGCAGACATCCGAAAATTAGATCTTTCTAACGATATCCTATTTATAGAAATCGGTACAGTGGTTCGTCCGAAAAAGGGACTCTAGCCAGCCACGTTTGACTAATTATAATATAGAAGATTGTCAGCCGGATTGGCTGCATGGAAACTTAATTATAATATAGATAGAAGATTCATGCAATTACACATACAATTCATTCTTAATTTTTCGCGGCACACAGCGATTGAGAACCACTAGTATAAACCGTGACGGACCCTATGTGCGCCGCAAAACATGACGTCACCAAACTCCGAAGGAAAGCGCCGATCTGTTCTCTTAAAACGTTCGGCGTTTCGCTTTTTTCCCATGATTATAACAATAAACTAATAAGTTCTGAATTAATCAAAATTAAGATCACACACAAAATAAAATGGCATAGAATTTACACACTTAAAAGCAATTTCATTCAATAAATATATGAAGAGAAAACGATGTATTTTAGAACAGCAGATATATAGTATTTATTAAGTAACATTTGCTTTAGTATCATTATTTATAAAGTAAGTTACAAATATGTTAGTGGTGTAGTTAAATTTAGTTATAAATTCAGAAAAAATTTAATAAAATCTTATAAATTTTTTTCTAAATAAGGAAGTAATGTAAAAATTGCAATCAGTTTATTGAACAAATTATGAAAAATTTTATAAATTTTAATAATAAATAATTTTGTTAGGAGAAAATCTGATTGTTTCAATAAATGAAGAAATTCCGTTAACAGCAAAGATTAGTTATCAAATGTCAAATGACAAAACATCGGCAGTGAAGTATAGTAGTTGTGTAATTTGAATATAGGCCTATAAAACTATTGCACCTCGTTGTTGACGTTTTGTCATTTCGCATTTGACGATTGGATGAATGGAATTTCTCTTTCTCTTGAAAGAATCAGATATTTTTCTAACAGAATTATTTATTATTAAAATATCAATATATCAAATTTTTAATAATTTGTTTAGTAAGTTGATTGAAATTTCTATAATATTACTTTATTTAAAGAAAATGTTTTAATATTTCATTAAATTTTTTAAGAATTAATAACTAAATATAATTACACCATTAACTGAATTGTAACTTATTTTATAAATAATGATACTAAAAGATATATTTATATTAATTTCTAGTATTGAAACTGTAAAACTGATCAAGTTCTGGCTTCTGTCTGACTCTAAACTACTGGGAAGGCACTCTTGCTATCATTGTTAGGGGTGATTCATATTAATATTAATTTCTAGCATTGAAACTAAAACTGAAGAAGTTCTAGCTTCTGTCTGACTCTAAACTACTGGGAAGGCACTCTTGCTATCATTGTTAGGGGTGATTCGACACCACTGTAGTATCGATACTAAAGTGTCCAAGTATCATCGAAAGAAAGTATCGATATCTACTCGGATCAAATGATATCGAATCCGAAGATTTTTATACTTATTGTTTCTTTAATTGTAGGTTAGAAAAATAAGAATAAACTTGATTTAAAACCCTTTTATTAAAATGAAAAATACCATTTTAATTACATATTAAATGAAAAACTCAAAACATTCTTCTTCCTTCAGACCTCACAAAAAAGAGCAGCTGCTGTAAATATTTTCCAGAAAGGCGATTTCTGGCTTTGCTCATAGTAGTTCCCGCTTTTGAAAATAGCTGTTCGCAGGGTACTGAAGTGGCTACTACTACTAAAAATGACATAGCATGTCTATAAAGTGAAGAAAATCAGTTTTTATTTCCTCCCACTCAACAAATGGGTCACTTTTTAAGTGAAACCACGGATGACGAATCGATATATGTACTTTTATATTCGATACCGAATAAGTATCGGAAAAAAGTATCGATGCCAAAAATACTTGGTATCGAATCAAAAGTATCGACACTTTATTTGTATTTACTTGTATCGAATCATCCCTAATAATTGTGGGATTCTCCCAACCAAACTTTTTGGTGCTGGGAGAACAACTCTCTCACGTTTGCCTTTTAGTTTATATTTCAGCACCTAATCCTCGCTTGTAATTGTAGGACGTAGCTGTAGGCTTTGTTTTTGTTGATTTTGGTTGGGCCAGGACTTCCTTCGCCCTTCCTAACCCAGTGCCTGTCTACTTTTTCTCCCTCTTTCCTCTCGCTATACTAGTAGCCCTTCCTTCCTATTCTCTAACTTCATCCTTGTTGGTATAGAACTGTTCACCTCCTCCATCTTATCGGGTTTCCGATACGGTAGAGTGACTCGGTCTACCTGCTAGGTCGAGTAGTGTGCACGCAGATGGGAACCTTGCATACTAAGGGAGTGGGTACCAGCTCCTTTAAAACTATGGTTATTACCCTCCTTTAAAATTATGGTTATTTAGCTCTCTGCTTTCCTGGAATAGATTATAAGTTCCTTGTACCTATCCAAGTACCAAACTTTTGGATACTTAAGGCCTTTGTTTGTGTTATCACCGCCAGTACATGTCGGGTCAAATTCCTTTTCGTCTTCCCGATCCTCAGGCTTTGTTTGTGTTATGTGGCTGGACCAGTCACATGTCGGCCGGACTGTTTTTCCTTTCATTACTAACCCTTCCAATTTCTCATTGGAAACAGTTTTTGCTTTGCTCTTCATAAACAAAGGCTTGTTATTGCACTCGCGAGTCTAGTGCAATTTGTTGTTTTGTTATTGTACTCGTGAATGGAGTGCAAATGGTTGTTATAGTTCTTCTCTAGTTGTAACTGCTTGGATACAACTAGTTCTAGTCGGGCTTCCTGTCAAAATTTTTACTTTCCTTTCGTCTTCCCCTCCCTGTGTTGTGGGAGGGCTATTCTATGATTAGAGCTTACAGTTATGCAGACATGGACTTCAGCAATTGCTGCAGGTTGTCCAAATTAATTTCTGCTAACATCTATGAGGATTTTTTGTCAGCGATTTCTGTAGATGTTAATATAAATAAGTGTAAGTTTTTAGTCATTGATTAATGGGAGTTTTATCAATAATAACATAGAAACTAATATAGAGATTGTGCTGCAACTAAACATTTTCGGATTATGACATGGTTATAAAAATTAAATTAAAAATTTGAAAATAATGGAAAATAAAATATTGATATTGATTGTATTATAATGGAAAATAATTGTCAAAAATATTAGAGATAGTTTTCTAGAGAAAACTATCTCTAATATTTTTGCCAATTGAAGGTAAATGGCAGAACGTGTATATTCGTTAAATCTGTATTCCTTAGCAAATTATCAGGCGTTAAAACGTATCTCATCTTGTCTAAATATGAATAATGCTTTCATCATATTGCAAAAGTGTTATTGATTCAAATGAAGAATACATAGTTAATTATTAAATTAACAATTGATTTATCTTTGATATCCTTCCAAAATTTATTCTAAAATCGAATTATTTTAGAGATGACCTGACGTTTTCTATATAAAGATTATTACAGAAATAAGAAATTGGAAAATGCCTTAAAAACAAATAAAGTGGATTCCGCTTAATTGGGACACTCGGGTCTAAGCCATTTGGCCCAATTGAGCGGCTGCCCAATTAAACGAAGTAATAATAAATTCTAAAATAAAATATGTAATTCGTCGGTAAATAAATAAATAGGTAAAAAGCTAATAACGGCGCACGCATTTTATATTCATTTTTTCCTTCTTTTATATATTTGAATTTTCATTGTTCGAGTTAGAAAAAAAAAATGAATTTTATAAAAATCTGATATATAAACTTTATAAGGGAATAATAACTAAAAGATCTATAGATATTTTATTATTTTCTACATTTAAACATTACACGAGACTAGTCTTGTGATACTAATCCTAAAATATAACAACTTTTATGCATATCATGTATGTTTTACGCGTTTTTAAAAGAAAATTCATAGAGTAAAAAATAATAAATAAAACACTGTAATTCAATTAAAATTTTTTCTTCGTAACATCCGGATTCTGATATTTTCTCTAGTTTTGCTAGAGTATATTTTTCTTTAATCGATAAAAAGGTAAACAGTTCAAAGGCCATTTTACTATTGAATCGATTCCCAGTTCTTTAAAAAAATTATTTATTTTGTGTCCTTTAGAATTCATGTCAAAATTTTTCTATTACAAAAAAAAATCGCTTTTATATTTGAAAGTTTAGAAATTTCGGAAATATATATCTGTATCTTGAAATACTGTTCAAAAATAATATTAATACGTTGAAAGATGTTTATGGTTATTAATTTAAATCGGTGGATCGATTAACATCGAAAAATCCACGTTAAGATGTCCGAAAATGGACTAAAAACTCATTATAGTAGTACAAAATTTGAATCGCACAATATAGCCACGCTAGAGCGAAATTCACTTTATTGTTTGTAAAAAAATTTATAAATAAACTTACGATCAATGTTTAAGATCTACCATCATTAACATAAAATTTTCAATAACTTTTAAAAATTTAATTCATTCTTTGACTCCAACGATATTTGACCTAAACCGAAAACCCTTTTAATAATTATTCTTCATGTTAGGTTCGATTAAAATTTAAAATCTTAATAAATGCCGTAAAGGAGGCGCCTTTCTAGATAATTATCTTCTTTTACGTTTACATAATTTAAAATATCCTAATTTTATTATTATTAATTCTATCACAAATATCTTTATCACAAGCTGAAGAATGATTTGCTATAAAAAAAATGATAAATTTTCGAACTTTATCCATCACAATTCGTTCAAAGAATACTGGGATCGCATGGCTTAAATTTTGAATGAATGCTAATACGTACTATTTCCTTATTTGCATGGAAACAAAATGGAAATTTTCAATAAAAACAATTATTAATCAAAAGGCGATTGTGATCTAAAGTTAATTTCCAAAAGTTAATTTACTACATATAAATTTTATGAAAAAATGAAGTATTTTTCTCATTTACAAAATTAATGAAATTAAAAAATGCAAACTAATTATACAGGATAAACGTATTGTGAGAAGTTAACAAATTTAAATATCTTGAGAATTATTTAATTCCAAAGAGATTTTAAGTTGAAATTTTTCATAAAAAGATAAAACTGATTCTTAAAATTATTGGTACACATGACTGACCCATTAGGAAATAAATATAAAATAAAATATTTTAACAAATTTTTGGAATTTTTATTCAGTTGAAACTTAAATTAATTGTCAAAGTATGACAGTGAAACTTAGAAAGTAAGAGAAACAAACTGAAACTGCATAAATAAGATTTTGTAGATCCCAGATTGATTAATTAAAATAGATAAAATTTGGAATAAAGAAATCAAAATGAAATGTTTAAAATGACCAATATCTTGGAAGATATTCTTAAGGGAAAATTTGTAGAGACATTAAACTGAAGAATGAGGAAAGATCACAATAAAATACAAAACTGGAAAGACATCAAAATAGAGGAAAATTAAGATGATAATAGATTGAAAATATAGCTGACGCCATTATAGGTAAATAAATCTATAATTTGAAAAGCCATGAAGATAATAAATCATAAATAACTTTTGTTTATTGGAAAGATATGTGCAATAAGTAATGTGGATATTTATAGCATATAATACTGTAAGGATCCGACCCCGTTTCGGACCCCCCCTTTTCAGTAACTTTAAAGCCGGATAAACTGAGATTATTATCTGTTACAGTGTGCTAAAATAAGTTTGGTTTTCCGTCAAAAATTTCGAAGATAAAGTTCACTTCCGTCAAAGGAAACAGAAACTTATCTAAATCTTTCATCAACTCCCAAAAAATGGGAAAAAGAAGATAAATTGACTCGGAACATCGACACGTGAGATCACCTTCCCGATTAATCACGACCGCTAATCGAAGGAAATTCGGCATCAGCACAACGGATGGCAACATACGGATCTCTACTATAAAGAGAGTGAAAAAATAGTCAGAAGGCAGACAAATCAAAAGATTTGCTCTCACAAGTCAGCGACAAAGATCCCCTCAACAACAGAGAGAGGAAGCGAGAGACTTGCTGTCAACAACGAAGTCAGAAGCAGAGAAATTCGTCTCTCTCGACGAAGGAGCAGTGTCTTCTCTAGAAGTCGCCTAGGAACCTCCCTCCAGCAGATACCAACTGACGTCGAAGTTAGCTGAAAGGTTAAGGTTCGTCTAAAACAGCGTTTCTCAAACGTTTTTCATTCACGACCACATTTTTCATTACGACATTTTTCGCGACCCCAGGTATTAAATATCGACCCTATTTTTCATTGCGAGATTTTTCGCGACCCCAAGTATTAAATATGAAATACCATTACGAGATTTTTCGCGACCCCAGGTATTAAATATGAAATAAAACATATTACGAGATTTTTCGCGATCCCAGGTATTAAATATGAAATAAAACATACAAATCTTTTTCGTGACCCCAGGTATTAAATATGAAATAAAACATACAAGTACATGCGATCCCAGGTATTAAATATGAAATAAAACATACAAGTATATAAATCATTTCCCAGATATTAAATATGAAATAAAACATACAAGTACATAAATCATTTACACACATATTAAGATGAACACAATCAGGCAACTACATTGAAAATACATATGTTGTCAGATGAACACAATCAGCCAACTACATTGAAAATACATATGTTGTCCTAAGATGAACACAATCAACCAACTACACTGAAAATTCATACGTTGTCAAGTTAAATGTTGGCATTTGTGAAATTACATAATAAACTGAAATTCAAGTTAATATTGGGTGTTTTGTGAAATTACATATAAACTGAAATTCAAGTGTTTGCCAACCAACCACACCGAAAATTCATATGTTGTCATACGTTAAATATTGGAGTTTGTGAAATTACATATAAACTGAAAATCAAGTATTTGAATTTAATTAGTGAAATTACATATAAACTGAAATTCAAGTATTTTAATTTAATTTTTGCCAACTACATTGAAAATACATATGTTGTCATACGTTAAATATTGGGCATTTGTGAAATCGAAAATTCATATGTTGTCATACGTTAAATATTGGGCATTTGTGAAATTCATATGTTGTCATATGTTAAATATTGGGCGTTTGTGAAATTACATATATTCCAACTATTTGAATTTAATTTTTGCGACCCCATTTGGGGTCGCGACCCATAGTTTGAGAAACGCTGGTCTAAAAGAATCATTGTGTGCGCCGGTTCTACAGTCCTCAAGAACTATAAAACTCTATTCATTCATCAAGCAATAACTCAAGTGTGCCAATACAAGCATTTCGTCGAAAGATTGTCAAGAAATCGACAGGTATTTATCCTCCCGTATGCGACGCTGTTAAGCCTAATGTCGCAAGATTTACGATTGTAAAGAACCTCTCTCTCAATAAAATTGGAGTTTGGTTATAACCGTCGTCTCTGAGTCATCAGTGATACGCAGAGTCATTCACCCATCCTTACTCACAGCCACATACTGCTCGTAGGCCCTCGCCTGTTTTGTTTAGTGTCGCACGCCGACATTAGACTGGTGTCAGAGATCCTGATTATTTTTACCGCTAGAGAACACGGAAGTTCCACAATACAGTATTTTATGTTTATCAAAACATATTTATACAGTAGGAAAACTATAAAACTCTAGTCAAAAATAACTAATCTCACTAACTCAAAAATAACTAATAAAGTTATTTTTGACGTTTTTACAATGAAAATTTTATATAAATTACAATAATTACCTTAAAAAATTATTAAATCTGTGAAATATTAAACTCCTGTCTATTTTATTTCACTACTCAATCCATATCAATTGGTTAATGTTTAAATCTGTTCATTTAAAAGTGAAATTTTTTTTACCAAAACTAAATATTATGATTAAAAAATGTTTATAATAATATTTGCAAATATACACTTTATTAAATTTAATAATTGTAATTTTATTTACTTTGTCCCAATAAATTATTTCATGTATTTACTCAAAAAATGGATGTGATTGAGCAACATAAAAGCGGTGCTCAACTTCCACTTTCAATTCGCTATTTTGGTTTTGATTTGGCAGTTGGTTTGATGATGATATGAGACGCAATTCCTGGTAAGTTATTAATTTAGATGATGAACAACAATGTAAAATATGAAAGTAAATATTTCTTAAACAGTTAGTGTTAAGTTAGTATTGTGGTTATTCATTGTGAGGTTAGCTAATGGCCAGAACCTCACAAAGCATATAGTTAATACTTTGAATAGTGCGAGAAATTCGTGGAACCAATTATTCGCACTAATCGAGGCCTACCTGTATTTTGAGAAAAAAATTTAATATTAGGATTTTATATCTATTTTTGTTCTACTATCAAGTAATAATATGTTTAATAAGTTAATAAGTGGTCATAACTGAACATAACTGAAGCCTAAAATAAAATAAAATTAATAAGTGATTGTATACAATTATATTAGTAATAATGAAGAGCATTACATCAAAAAATTGTGTTTGTACTGCGAAAAATTTAAATTATTATAAATATATTAATTTTATTTAATTAAAATCAAAATAATTGATATAATGTATTTTAATTTTACAGGTTGTGTTTGGATTTACAGAGTGTATGAACCTGATTATATTGATTCCAGCAGTCCAATATATTGTAACAAGACACTTTATCTGTTTGCATTTTGGCTAGTTACCTCAATTTTTATAATACTTGGTTTAATTATTGGTTGTTTATGTTGCTTAACAGTTTCCTCCATTCTCTCCAGCCCAGAATGAAATAATTTTTTTAAATTTTTTATAATGAAAATTTATTTCATTTTGCTCATTTTTACAGAGCATATTAATTTACAGAAGATAGAAATCAACAAATTCTTTTCATAAATTTAATTGTAAAGTGCTCTTAAGTTGTGCTACAAATTTTGAATGTGCAGTTAAATATATTATTTTTAATAACTATGCACAAATCTTTAAATATATATTTGTATATAATATAAAATTTGAAAAAAATTTATTCTAAGTAAAGTTCTATCTACAAAGTTTTGAGTATTAAATGAGCATCTATTATATGCAGTGCTTATTTTTGAATTTGTCAACATTTATAAATATTATATTTGATATACTATAATTAAACTATAATTACAGTGATGGCCAAAATTTATGACATTGTCACTATTAAATTTTATAAAATCAAATTCTAGATTAAAAATTAACAAGTATCAAAAAAATTAAATTGAATATATACTTGAAACATACAAAGTATGGCTCACATGCTTTATTATTTAAATATTTGAGCATAAACTTCTTTTATTTATATTCTGAGCTATTAGATAGTTATGACTTAATTGCTTTAAAATATAACATTTATTTCTTACTGAGAATTAATCTCTTTCTAGTTAACCATTTTATTAAATATATCTATTATGATGAATTATTAATTTATATAATTATCAAAGTATGATTATCTTCCAGATATACAAAAATCCAGCCAAATACCATGAAAACAAGTTTTTTTTATTGTTCAAAAATGTTTTTGACTTTCATCATAACTCAGCATCAGTTATAAAAATTCTGAATCAGAATAGAATAACTTGCTCACATTCTAATGCATTGAATTTGAATTAAACTATGCATATGTTCTATACTACAAAAAATAAAAAAATAAAATATGACATAATCTATATATATAAAATTAAATTATATACATAAAATATTAAATTAATTAATAATAAATCTTATAGAGTGGAGTAATATATTGTGAATATACAGTTATGTTAGGTTTACATCTAAACCATTACTATTTTGATTAATCATTACTGTATAAAATTATAATGTATTTTTAGTTCACTAGATTTATATATCTTTTATAATTATTTAAATGAACTGTACTTTAAAGAATTAATCTATAATATGTCATATAATTTGTTGCATTACACAATGAATTAAATAAGTAAACTCTCTATCTACAAAGTTTTAAGTATTATATGAGCATCTGTTATTTAATGCAATTATGATATGGTATGTTGTAGATTAATTCTTTATAAAACTATTGATTTAAATGCATATAAAAGACATATCACATTTTTTAGTTCACTGGACTTATATAATTTTGTATATTAATGATTAATTAAAATAGTAATTGTTTAAATGTAAGCCCAACATAGCAACTAGGTATTTTCAAGATGTATTACTTCAATGTATAAGATTTATTATTTATTTAATATTTGTACATATTAAATTATATATATATTACCATGTAATTTAATTTTATATATAAGTTTTTGTTATATTTTCTTATTATTTGGTAGTAAGAACATTGCTTATTTTAATTCAAATTCAATGTATTAGAATGTGAGCAAGTTATTCTATTCTGATCCAGAATTCTTTTTACAACTGATGCTGACCTATGTTTAAGATCAAAAACATTTTTGAACAATAAAAGATTTGTTTTTCATGGTATTTGGCTGGATTTTTCTGTATTTTATTTCATCTTCCAGTTCCAGATTTAAATAATTTCCTATTAAAATTTTCATCCATTTTTTTTTTATAGAGAGTGCATCTATATATATATCCCAGCTATAAAAGTCAATAAATGTTCTAAACTTTTGGCAATTACTGAATATTTATTTATTTGTGTAGATATAAAAATTTTTATATTAATGGATTGTTATTTTATTCAAAAGAACAATAAATTTCTATTGTATTTACTAATTATTAAAAAAATTGTTTTATATTTTTATGAATTGCTTAAATTATTTTTCAATGAATAAATTAAATATTTCAAATATATTTATTATATTTTATTAAAAGCATTAAATTTTAATTATATAAATCTAAGCATATGAATATACTGAAATATATTTTTTTAAATAATTAAGATTTATAATTACTACATATTTTGGTCTTACTAAAAATAATGTGTATTAATTTTTTTACATAATTTGAATTACTATATTTAAATTTTCCCTAAACTGATTTGAGTATATCAATTTTACTGTTTAATATTTAAATGATGACAAAAAATTTTCTTCAACTTTATGAGCAATTGCTACATTTAACAATTTATAATAATCCTGTAACTTTTCTCACTCAAAATGAATTTTCCATTTATTATTACAATTACTTCGTAGAAAAATGACAAAAAATATCTTACACATGGGAAAATTCTTTAGTATCTGGGAGCATTCAGTCAGTTTAAATGTTGATCTTTATAAATTATAAAAGTATAAAAATATAAAGATTTCAATGTGTAGAATTAATGAAATTAGGAATCTTAAAGAAGAGAATTTAAACTGGTTGAAAAATTTATTAAATATTAAAGAATATTCACATGTATAAGAATTATCAGTTTTAACAATTTAAAGTTGTAAAAACTCATTCATTCAGTATTAGTATGGAAATAACAGTATGGTCAACTCTTGATAAATCAATTTTAACAAATATGTTAAAATACTTCATAATGTGGTGCATTGAGTCCAAAGCATCATATTGCAGTGTAAACAACATCAAATTATCAAATTCTGGCATATTTTTGGCATCAGACTTCATACATGTATCCATTTAAGAATTATGGACAATAATTACATAACTGAATTCTAAGAAAAAATCATACAATATTACAGTATATACTGTTGCATTAATTTAAAACTTGAAACACAAATTAAACAGATTGTGCATTTTTGCAGGCATTTATTATTAAATAAGGCTTGAAATTGCTTAGATCTGTTAATCATTCAAGATGAGAAACATGCATCTGTACTGATAAATTTAAATTTAGTTAGTTGGTAAAAAAATAATAATAATTTTAAAAATTCACAGTTTAGATGCCAGGTTGAGTTGAATTGGTTTGAAATTGTAGAAAATAATCATAAACATTATCCAAGATAATAGTATGATCTAAATTGATGAAGTTATTTATTGTAATATAATTTAAGGAACAAATATCAGTGCCAGTTTAAGTGAAAAACATATTTATTATACTAAAGAACTTTTGGCTTAATGAAGCCATCTTCAGCAGTTTCTATTCCATTCTTGTTGTCCTAAAAAACCACTGAAGATGGCTTCATTAAGCCAAAAGTTCTTCAGTATAATAAATATGTTTTTCACTTAAACTGGCACTGATATTTGTTCCTTAAATGATAAATGAAAAAGTGAAAGTAAGGTTTAATATTATTTGGCTTTATACTGTAATATGTTTTCATCTTGAATGACTAATAACAGCACTGTTTCTATTCCAAGGAAATGGTTGTTATTAGTTAAAGTATAATGTTTTTGATTTAAAATGTCAGCCAATTACATTATAAATAGAATCTCATTATAATGGATCATATTCTAATAGGTTTAAAATAGCTATTTTTACACTTCTCTGCCATTATTAGTTAACTTCTGTTTTTCACAATTACAATTTATATTAAATAAAAAAATAACAAAAATTCTCACTATATGACAGCTTTTATATAAAAATAATAATAATAATAATAATAATAATCTCAACTTACCAAATCTTCAATGATAATGATATACAACAAGGGTGTTCAATTGTCGATTGCGGAGCGATTTTTAGTTGATCTCTCGTTTATTCCTTTCAAGTTTCTTCCTCCTCACAAATTTAATTAAAACTGAAAACATAATTTATTTATCATTATTTTGTATTATTTTTTGTTAAAATTGTGAAATCACTAATTTTCTTATCATTTGGAAATATACACATGAAAAGTTTTCAATATTAACTGATATTATGCAGAAAATTCTGTTGTGTTTCAGATTGACATATTTGTTAGAATCCACTTTTTCAAATATGAACATAAAAAAAAAACAAACAAAAACTAAAGTACAAATGATCGTTTCGATGATTATCTGTGATTGGCCACTTCTTCATACCAACCTCACTATGAAAATATTGTGAGATCCAAACAATGCCAAATTTCACATTAACTTTTTTTTAATCATCCAACATTTCCTGTAATGTATGAGTCTAATCAGTCTGTTGTTTTTTCTAACATTGGTTTTCTAAAATAGAGAAATAAATATTTTATTTCAATATATTTGCGGTTTTCCAAAATAGAGAAATAAATATTTTATTCCAATATATTTGTTTTATTTGTCAAATTAAAAGTGATAAATATATTTTTAAATAAATAAATAAAGTTTTTAGAGCTGGGAGAATGGGTCCTCTGAAGTGAGTGACTTATTTCAATATATTTGCTTTATTTGTTAAATTAAAAGTGATAAATAAATTTTTAAATAAATAAATAAAGTTTTTAGAGCTGGGAGAATGGGTCCTCTGAAGTGAGTGAGTGCATTTAACTGCATAGTAGTATATAATTGGATATCAGGTTGAGGGAACATGAATGTGATCTTTATAAGAGCCAAATAACTTGGTATAAAAAAGTCACTCATATAGTAAAAAAGGTTGAACACCACTTGTATATAAGATTTAAAAATATATCATTTATTCTAAATTGTCAAGCAAAGTCTGTGCTCTAAATGTAAGTAAATTACAAGTCTTTTTTGGATAGAAAACATTTATTGAAGAATCAATATCATCAAAATGTTTTTGGTTTTATGCTTCTCATTAATTGTTAATTCAATGTAAGTTTAGAGCATAATGCATTATATTCTGTTCTATAATTATGTTAGATTAGTACTGATAAGGGTGTGAAGCCAAAAATGTTTTTGTTGATATTGATTTTTTAATAAATGTCTTCATTCCAAAAGGCTTGTAATTTAGCATTTATATTCCTCTAATGGAATGACCTCTATAATTGAATTTCATAGATCTAACAAATTAATTCTGAAATTATTAAAATGAAACTCAAACCAATAGATAAAATATATAAGATTAAAAGATATTGTGTTGAGATAAATTTCAATGATATAATTGCACTACTAAATTTTATAAAAATCATCAATTATATTGAAATTTATATGGAAGAGTAATTAGGAAATATATAAGAGTAATAATATTTTATAAAATATAGAGCAAAATATCAAAATTCACACTTCTAATAATTAAATATTTAAGTATTGCTTCAAAAGCAAAACAATAAAATAAATTAATTTCACATTGTAATACAATAAAATAAATCAATAATCCAATATTCCTGGGATTAATCCATTCCTAAACTATTAATCTTTTTGAAGATGCTGCCAAAATATCAGCTATGCTACACTATTACAAAATACTATAAAGTTTTTAATTACAGTAGACTCCCAATTATGTGGGTTGTGGATTAACCTGGGTTAATCTTCAAACTAGAAGTGATGGCTAATTATTGATTGTTTTATCTTAGATAAGATATCTGAAAGATTTTTAAATACCCTAGATTAATTTTTTTATTATATCATAAATAAATGATGATAAAAATTAGTCAAATTAAAATTACAAATACTGCAATAATTTTTTTGCTGAAAATAAATCAATTTCTTTTTTCCTTCTTCAATAAATTATAGAATCCTTGAATGAATATATATATACAAATTTACTTATTTTTTTAATATTAAATGCATATTGTCCATAATTCCAATTTTTGACGAATTAATTATCTGGTGTAATTTATTTCTTGACTATTCTGGTTAATCAGAAGTTATACCTTCTTTAATTAATATAATTGTTTAATTATTATGAGTTAAAATTATAGAAAATTTAAAAGATCGGAAGAGCGGTTCAGCAGGAATGCCGAGACCGATATCGTATGCCGTCTTCTGCTTGAAAAAAAAAAAATAGTTGATACTGTTGGTTTAAATGTTTTTGCGTACTGAAAACGTTTTTGTTTTAATTATTCTAGATACCATCTTCAGTTGAAAATAATAAAGAACAGAAAGAACTACAAACGATTTTAAATGTAATCGAACACAAAATTAATTTGTTTTTATTTTTTGTTCTAATGTTAACATTTTAAAATTAATTTTGTGTTTGATTATATTTAAAATCGTTTGTAGTTCTTTCTGTTCTTTATTATTTTCAACTGAAGATGGTATCTAGAATACTGAAAACGTTTTTGTTTTAATTAAAGTTTGTTGAGAAACTACACTGCTGAATGTGCTCTTTTTATTTGAACTTTATGATATCTCTTGATTTAAGAACACGTTTTAACAAATTTTTGTCTTAATAAACTGCTAAAATGTGTATCACATTTTTGATTTTAAACATTTTTAATTTCATAAAGGAATAATTTCAACATTGATCAATTATCCACTATAATATGTTTAAATC
Organism: Olivierus martensii; assembly: GCA_000484575.1. Classification (NCBI taxonomy): domain Eukaryota; kingdom Metazoa; phylum Arthropoda; class Arachnida; order Scorpiones; family Buthidae; genus Olivierus; species Olivierus martensii. The sequence goes on from AYEL01084003.1 coordinate 81,741, forward strand.
AGTGATTATATTTTATTATAAACAGAACTTATTTTGTAAGAAATTAAGTATTGATATTGTTTACTACGTGACTACATTCAGCACATTGATCATGAGCCATTGTAACCAGATTTTAGAAATAGATGCCACCTGCATATATTACCATAAAATAGCCCAATTGTAAAAATTATAATTTACATTCTCTAATTCACTGCTTAATGAATTTTTCTTGCATTCCAACAAGAAAAGATTCTGTTATTCAAATTTTACCAACTTAATGATATAAATCGGGTCTCCAAACTATGGCCCGCGATAGGATTTTATCCCGCCTACCGACTCGACTAATTTTTGAATAAGAATCTGCAAAAAAAACACTGGGTGTTGATAGATTTCAAATGCATTAATTAAAATTGTGTTCAAAATATATTCCTGAAAAGCAAATTGCAACCTTAATCATAGTTACGGTCTTTTTGTAAAAGATTGATTAAAATGGACCAACAAAGAAAAAAAGTTTAAAAGAATTCAAAACGAAATAACAGATATAATGAAAGAGAAGTAGCAGATATAACAAAATAAAAAAGTTACATCTGAATAAATGTAACTTTTTTATTTTGTTATATCTGCTATGTCATTATATTGATTTATTTGCTTTCAATAAAACACATATATCTAGTTCTAGATTTCTTTTTTTTTTTTTTTTTTTTTTTTTTTTTTTTTTTTTTTTTTTTTTTTTTTTTTTTTTTTTTTTTTTTTTTTTTTTTTTTTTTTGCTATGGCTCGCTGAACTGTGCTGAAGTACCCAATGTGGCCCTCATGGCGAGAAGTTTGGAGACCCCAATATAAATAATTGATTTTTTTTATGATTTTTCTTTCTTATTCTATTCATTAATTATATCAAATATGAAAATATATCAAATTTATCATTGCATATCATTGATTTTATTAATATAAACTCAATGGTGTGTGGACAAAATTTTCTTTGGCTTTTCACTAATGAATCTAAATAAAATTTGGTTTTGGCATATGATCAATTATATGACTATTCATAATTTATTTTCTGCATTAATCTAAAACTTTTGAAACTATATAAAGATAGTTCATTTCATAAAACAGTGTACACATCTGTAATACTGTGCAATTAATCTCTGTTATAACATAATTTCTATTCATATGTAAATTTGAAGTATGATATGATTTAATTGTTCTGTTGGAAAAGTTAATCCTAAAAATAAAAGACGAGAAGAAACTTTTTCTCAAACCAAAAAATATTTTTTGGATTGGAAAAAAACCTTGTTGTCTTTTATATTGTAGTTAATCAAATCAGAACTTAATGTATTTATAGATTTTCAAGATTTAGCAGATAAAAATACAGGGCACTCAGTTAAATTTTAATTATTTCTAATTGCCTATGTACAGGGTGGGCCAAGATAAACCGAACCCAACATTGGAGAAGATATTCGATGTAGCAACACGCAATAATAATAATATTTCATAGAGAGCTGTGAACAATGCATGAAGGAGGCCAGGATATTCATCGTAAAGGATTATTCATCTACTTGTATAAAAATATAAAATAAAATAGCCTTGCAGTTCATATATTCGTTACTTGGTTGGGTTCGGTTTATCTTGGCCCACCCTGTATATGTACATTGAGATAAAAGAAAAATATTGCATGGGATAGAATTATACTAAAAAATTATTTGTTGCTTAAGTCTGTGAGAGGAGTGCTTGTAACACAAGCACTCTTCTCCCAAGTGCTTGACTTATACTGGCCATGACACTCAACAGAACTGGCCCCAATTTATCATAAACTCATTCATATTCCAGCAGTGTACCAAATAATAGTAACTAATAGCAGGATGTTTTCTGTTAAATTCAGCAGCAGCTCCTCTATTTGAAGCATCCTCTCTTGCCTACATAAGAATGAATTCAGTATGGTCTATTGATAATTTCAAAATGGTCTTGGGTCTGAAATAAAAAATAAATTTTTAAATTTTCAAATAAAGAAAAATACCTATGGATCCAGACTGTGGGACAGCCTGTATTGCTTTCACTTTTCCAGATTTTGAAGTACAGAAAGATAAGGAATAGTAAATCATTGCTACTAGGCCTGATTGTTACAAATGACAAACAGTACAATTACAAATATCTAAAAAAAAAGAAGTATATATATAGTATAAAGTGAAAGTTCTACTTAAAAATCAGATGATATAATTATTACTTTGGAGTTATTCAAATTTATGAAAAATTCTTTTATTATTATGAAAAATGAAAAGATAACAGATAAGCACAATGTTTAAAAACAATTTCAAAACAAACCAGAAGAATAAGTAACAGTGCCTCCAGCAGATATTATTTTTCTAAAAGTTTTTCCTCGTTTTTATAAGGTATGCATTGGCCTTTAATATAACCTAGGCAGTGATATAGCAGCTACACAATTCAGAAATATTAAGTGTTATCATATATTTGCTTTAATAACAGCTATTAAAAAATGTAAAATTATAAATTTAATTTATGTTTTTTAAATAAATTTCAGAATATATTGATTGATCCTTGTGTTTGTGTGTAATCGATTTAAAAAATAAATTACACACAAATATTTTCCCTCTCTCCTATATGATAAATAAGACTAAATTTTCAACTGAAATTATAACTTTTTATCATTTGATGATAACAGATATAATAAAGTTTAGTAATCATTTATCTTATAATAAAAACACTAATAATTCTCTGTTTCTGTAATACTGTGTAATATTGGTATGAATCTTGAATGTTGACCTGCCCACATCCATAGTGAGATGAAAAGATATGGCCCACATCCAGTATTAGATGAAAAGATATGGTTCAGTAGATTGGGTGAGGACTTATCTAAGAAATTAGAGGTGAGAGACCCAAGATTGAACCTAGAGCTTCTAGATCAGGGGTGGGCAATTATTTTCTGCCGAGGGCCGGATAAACAATCTTCAGGATGAAGCGGGCCGTATAAAAATTGAAAAGTACCTAAGCACGAATTTAACCTTAGGGTGCCGTAATAATGTAATTATTAATTATTATTATGCGGCCTGATGGCTGCGTGGTAAAGCTGGTGTACTTACGTAGTAATTTTGTAAAAACAAATTTACAATTTAATGTGAATGGTGAAATTTACTATGCTCATGGTTAATTAAATCATCAAAATTTGGAGTAACTCGGTAGTATACGTGTACACTAACGCCAATATCCATTATTTTATATTACAGTGTATCCATTATTTTATTTTTTCTTTTCGAGTAGAATTTTACAAATGTGGACCTTGAAACTGTAATTTGTTCTAGTTCATGCCGCATAAGATGCCTTCGTGGGCCGCCTTTTGCCCACCCCTGTTCTAGATGATAGCAAATGTTTTGCTAGTTATGCAGTCTGTAATAAAGGCATTTCAGTTACCTTTCGGAAAGAATATTTTTGTAATGCTTTAGGATTGTTTTATTTTTATATATTTATTATAATTTTTAGATCTCTTGCCTTACCCGCTGTTTAATAAGTGCAATTTAGTGATTTCTAAATTAATATTTTTATTAAAAATTTTTTAGCATATATTTATTATTGAAATTCATTAATAATGCATTTATTAATGAATTTATAAAAATATAAAATTTATATTTTTTTAGCATATATTTATGTCTAAAGAAATATCAAAATATTTCTTTAGACATAAACAAATTGGATTAATTAATAAGTAAGGAATTATCCATTGATGATAAAATTAACAATTAATAATTTTTTTATTGTTGTTTTTCAATTTTTTGTTTTTGTTTAATTAATGCATTATAATGCATTAATTAATAAAAGACAATGCTTATCTTTTTTGTTAAGTGACAGCAATGAATCTCTATAAAATGAAGATGCTGACTAATTTTCAAAGCCCCACATCCAGGATGATTAATCCTTGTAGCTAATTATATTTAGAAAATTTTTATCCAAATTTGGTGCTACTAAATTCTTTGATTTCTGGGAAAGGTTTTTTTTTTTTTCATATTTTATGCCCCCTTTCCCATCAGGGAGATTACTAAGGGGGCATCTGAGAAAGGTTTAAAGTTGGAAAATCCTAAGATTCAAGAAAAATAATTCTAGAATAGATTATAGGATCCAAAAGATTGTCAACAGTACAATATGTTGTTTATGAAGTCGTCAACATGTAATGTATCGAAACTCCCTGACTTACATAGGTGGATTGTTCTTTCTTACATCGAATTTCAAACATGCTGGACCATACTCTGTTCAGTACTAATATGTCACAAAGACATAACAATAAAAATAGTTACATTAAAGAATAACTACATAAGTTGGCAAGATGGACTAAATGATAAAGTAGTCGCTTACTATTTTGGAGGATCTGGGTTCAATTCAATGTTCTATATTTCCAATTTTTCAGCAGGGCTCATTAACTAAAATTAACCTAATAAGCACATAATAAATGATGAAATTGGGGAAAAATGCAAACAAACTAGCCAAACTTCCCCTGGTGGAAGTTTGGCTAGTTTGTTCGGTTGATTCGAAAATGGTTTATCCCCTGTTTGTTTGTTGTTAATATATGATATTTTCATGCATTTTTCTCTTATCTTATTATAGCTTTATATTATTGTTCAAATGTAAAAGAGAGGGGAAAACTCTCAGCATTACTGGACAATCTGATTAATAATAATATAATAAAAATTATAACTAAAATAAATCTATTCTCATTATAAATAATGAAATCAAATTCATAAATGATTCTCAAATTGTTTTTCTAATTTCATTTGCATGGATAAACAATTTCGGAATTATTACTTATTGGTAATTAAATCCTTGCTTCTAGGTTTTAATAATTAATATGATATAGATATAATTTGAAAAAAAAAAATAAGAATATTGAAGAAAATATATTGAAAGAGCAGAAAAATATTAGGCAATATAAAAGATATACCAGTACTTGTTTTTGAAATTCTTTTAAACAAAAGTGCTTTAAAGAATTGAAAGATGGAATGAACTTTTGATAAAGAAAAACTTTTTGATTACACTCCCTCTTCTGTTAAATTAATATGAATAAGTATAAAATATATTAAAATATGTATTTAAACAGTTTACATGTGGAAACATCATTAAGATACAAATGTGTTAAATGCTTTTTTTTTTATTTCACTATTTTTTATTTATTTTATTAAATAATATGAATTTTTGTTGTTATCTAATAAAATTTTTATGATCTGACTTTAACAAACATCTTTCAAATGATTGATAGAGGATACTTTGCAAAAGTAAATTAGCAGAACAATTTTTCGGTGTTTTTATAAGATCAATTTTTTCAGTATGTGATAATTAGAATTTAAGTGCATGATCAAAGATTATTATAATGTGTCAATAAATTTCAAAGATATTAAAAACTCCTAATTTTTACTAAAAGATTAAATTTTTTTATCAAGAGTTGACTAATACCAAAGGAAAAAATTTGATATATGCAAAATATTTCAAAACCAAACTGTTAAAAATTATGTTTTAAATATATGATTTTAAAAAATATTTTCAAGTTTCATCAAAAAGTATCTATATGCATGGCAAGTGAAAAATATATTTTTGTATATAGATAGTATATATTACATTATATCAACCTCAAGAAAGCCTCAAGAAGTTACACTTGATTGTAATATGGATTATTTTTGATGAATAGTTTTTTCTATGTACTACTACTAACTGCCATGAAAATGTGGTCTTATATATTGTACAAATTGAAATTATCAATTAACAATGTAAAAGTAAAATTCTAAATGAAAATTAAATCTCTCTTCAGAATGTTTTTATATTAAAGAAATATCGTACTGAATTTGTGAAATTCAAAATAATTGTCTTAATAATCTGTACTGTACAAAATGATGGGAAAACTTTTTCAATGTAATTAGTTTTTAATAATGCATTATTTTATAAGAGCTATATTTTTTAAGATATTTTTTAAAATGCTATCAGTATTGTTATTTTTAGTGATTGGCTACTTTAAATAAACTCTTTCAAAAATTTTTTTGAATTTCTATTAATTTTTAATATGCTAGAATTTATTATATATAATATATTTTTATTAATAGTATATATAAAGATTATGAAACTAAAAAAAATGTTTTGTTACTAATTCTTAGAAAATATTTAAATTTTTTGATTTAAGGGTTCAAAAATGTTTTTAAATTCTATTTTCGAAAACCTGAAGGTTTTGTTCATCTCAAAATGTTGTGCTCTATGTTTCAGCTCCACTATAAAACAATGGGCCTAATTGTAAGCTTTATAAAATTCCAACTTTTAATTTTACAAGATAAATTGTTGGCAGAGAAATTTTTGGTTCCACTAAAGGTAAAATGACAGATGAATGAGAAGAAAAACTAAAGAACTTTATAATCTATTTAAGTAACTCCTTATAGTTAATGAAATAAAAACTCCTAAATTAAATGATTAGGCCATATCAAGAGTGTCTGATTATAGAGGAGTAAAAAAGCATTGAAAATAAAACCTATTGGAAAGAGATTACAAGAAAAATGAAAGAGAAAATGGAAAGATAAAATACAGCAAGATATACAACATCTTGAAATGCAGAATGGGCAGAAAAGGGAAAGAATAAAAAAGAATGGCAAAATGTGGTGTGCAAACACCACATTTTGCCATTCTTTTTTATTCTATTAAGAACCTTGGAAACTTGGAGCTGAGAAGAAGAGTTAAGGGTAAAATAATCTGATATTTATTTAAAGAAATATGAGTATTGATTAAAGTTAAAGAATAATATAGATCAGCGGCGGCTCGCCCATAAGGGCTGCAGTGCTGCAGCCCTCCCATCAAAATGAAGACTCCCTTTACTGAACCGGCACTGCTGGCGGTGCCCAAATCCGTCACTAGGATCTGCGATGGGACCCCATACGGACACCGGACCGCCCGGCGGGCACGCCCGCCTCGAACCATACTTTCGTACCAACCTCGTATTCGAAGGAAAAAGCCCCAGCTAAAACCTCCATATTACTCGCGTGAAAAAACTCTTGGCTCTCGTGACAAAAATTAAAAGACTGCACCGCTGGTGGGTAACTCTTTGATTGTGACTGACTTCACGCCACTTAGGCATTAAATGATAAGAATTGGAAAGTACGATTAAAAAAACGTACTATATAGATCAATCTTAGTCTGAAACCTTAATAATAGCAGTGAAGAATGAACTGAATATTCTAGTATCTGTCAATTAGAATTTCTGCAATTAAGTGATGTCACATCGGATCATTGAACTTAATGAATCATTGAGCCTTATACGTAATTCTACGTAAATAATCATTGCTTCTTCTATATAATATGGTGTCACTCCATATGAAACTATATACAGTCAAACCCCAATAAGCCCTCGTTAAGCCGCCACCCTCGCTGACCGCCAAGAAATTTGGCGGAACGGATCTTCTCTATGTTAATGGAATAGGCAGACCTCGATAAGACGCCATCCGCCAATAGAAATGTGTAAACAAATATTCCTTTTGATATTGTATTTGTCCTCGTTAATCCTCCAGGGGCATGTAAGGTGACTTACATTCCGAAGTTCATCACTACTGTATATATTAAAAGCTCTCTGCATTCATTTGTAACCAGCGGATGGGAGAGATGAGTTAACGGTTAATCATGTGTCTCTTTAAGCCTGGTCACACCTAGGTTGTAGAAAATTTAAGATGGTAAGAATCAAATCGTTTCCATAGCGACTAGTCAAGTGATGCGAAGTTTTGTTAATGTTTCACTATGCCGCAATGCTCGCGAAAATGAAACGCGCCAGCCTTCCATTGCTGTAAAATATATAGTTTTTTATAAATGTTAAGTTTGAATGTTAAATATAAATGTATTGTATTTTATTAAATTTAATAAATTCGGAGTTCATTATCATTTCTACATCACGCATGTGTTTTCCATAAACCACCAATTAGCCGCCAGAATCGTCCCCAAACGGATGGTGGTGTCTTATCGGGGTTTGATTGTAATTTCATATGAAGAAGTCTGTTGAATTCATCATCACTTTTAAGCTATTTTTGAAAAAATACGAGCAAAATGAATATAATTTATATATGTAGGGCCTATATTCATTTTGCTCATATATATATTACGAAACATTTAAATTTTAAGAGTCACAGGTTATACAATTTAATGACGGCATTATTTTCATTAATTTATGAATTTTTTCACTTTTCACAAGCACTTCGTATATATATTACGAAACATTTAAATTTTAAGAATCACAGGTTATACAATTTAATTGTAAATTTAATGACGGCATTATTTTCATTAATTTATGAATTTTTTCACTTTTCACAAGCACTGCACTTCATTTTTCAGTATGTTATTAAAAATAAGATATGGCTTTTACTGGTAAATGAAAAATGTACTAAAAAAATATATCAAATGAATATATCTTCTATTTATAGCAAATTTTGAAAAAACGTCATTTTATAATGGAATCGTATGGATTAGAGCTCAGTTATAACTTTTGAGTTCCAGTTCTATATTTTTATCGAGTTCAGAACTTTTAATTACGTAAATGCTATTAAAAACTTTTTATACTCTTATGTGGTAAAATCGAAAATTATAAAATATAGATTATTTTAGTATTTAATTAAATATTCAATTTTATTAAAATATAATGTATTGCTTTGAACAACATTTTGGCTGTGGTCTACGTAGAAATATTATTGCTTCTAACAGATTATTTTTCACAGACAACCTTAGAATGAAAGGTTTCAATGAAAACAACTGTTTCACTGACACATGGATTGCAGGCTTTGCATTTAGATTTTGGTACTCCTTTTAAGAATTGTTGGATGAATTTAATTAATAGAGACCAAATAGATGGGTCCTTTAGCCTTCCTTTCTAAACGTGAACCTCAAGCTATTCTTAATCACTGTTAAGGACAAATTTAACTGCAATTAACACTTAACCGGCATTGATGCATCCGGGTATAAGTTTGAACTGTATAATTCCATGTGATAATTGTCAATGAATTACTTACTCATGAAAGCTCCAAATATTTGACAGTTCAACATGGAATTATCGAATTTAGAATTTGAAATATTTTTCAGAATTCAACTTCGAATTCGAGTTCATAATTCTGATATTATATAATTCCATGTGATAACTGTCAATGAATTACTTACCCATGAAAGCTCCAAATATTTGACAGTTCAACATGGAATTATCGAGTTTAGAATTTGAAATATTTTTCAGAATTCAACTTCGAATTCGAGTTCATAATTCTGATATTGTAAGGAATTCATTTATTAGTAATTATATAGTTTAGATTAAAAAAATAAATATCTAAAATCTAAATGTTCTGAAATGATTCAAAATTAAAACGATATATTGTAAAATGATTTGATAATCTTGTAAATGAGAAAAAAAAGAAATTAAACGATATTATTTTTAAAAATATATCTAAAATATTTCAAATGATTCGTGGATCTGTGATAAATAATTTCATAACTAACTATAGTTGTTTTTGTTTGGAACAATCCCCACGTTTTAACGAGATAAGATAGAACCCTCAGAATTAATAAACCATAGATACAAAATGACTCTTAAAATTTAAAGTTTTAAGAGCAAAATGAATATATAAATATATATATGTCACGGTCAATGCCCCGACGTATAGCCAATTCGCGAAATGGCTGGCCACTTCTAGATTTTTCCTTACTCTGAGAGATAATCCCATTCATATTAGAGGGTGAGTAAGTTCTATAATCTCTCTCGTCAGTATTGTAAGACCAACGTGTGACGTGACAGACAATCCCATTCTCGCTGATGAATAAGCCAAAATTCGTACGAATGTATTCCACTTATTTAGTTCCGCAAAACTTCTAGTTTTGGCCACTTTTTCTTGAATTTATCGAATTGGCCATTGATGGTCGGGCGCATCGCGAATTGCATAGCCAGAGACCAAATAGTCGTAAATTCTGGTATATTTCGGGCTTTCATTTCGCGAACCCCATTCTCGCTGATGAATAAGCCAAAATTCGTACGAATGCATTCCACTTATTTAGTTCCGCAAAACTTCTAGTTTTGGCCACTTTTTCATGGATTTATCGAATTGGCCATTAATGGTCGGGCGCATCGCGAAATGCATAGCCAGAGACCAAATAGTCGTAAATTCTGGTATATTTCGGGCTTTCATTATGCGAATTGTCTGTACTCGGACATTGGTCGTAAGATATATATAAAAAGAGCAAAGTGAAAATACATATATATAAAATTATTTATGCAAAAATAGCTTAAAATTGATAATGAATTCAACAAGACTTTTCAATTGCAAAAATTTATTTTCAAAGCGATATGCATAAGCTCAAATTAAATTCGGATACGAAAGAGCAAATAATTGTCGAAAAATATTTATTCTATACATTCTAAAATAGCTAAAAATTTTATTGTATTTATTATTTGCTTAACGTATGCATGTTTTTGTTGTCTATTCATTTGAAATTTATAAGTCTAAAGTCATTTTTTTCTTCTTGAAACGCAATCAGCTTCAGTCTGTGACTAGAGTAGAGTGTATTGTGAACTGGATTATGGAGTAGGCCTACTGTGAGAATAATTATAGAGTGGAAATATAAAAAGTAGCGTGATAAAATAGCTATTTGATACCTGAGTCTTGTTTACAATACCGTAAATAGGTACAGGTGTATTTTAATTCATTGTAATTATTATTTAGATTATTATTGATATGAATTGAATATGATTGAATTCGTCTTTTTTTTTGTTGAAATTAATATTGAAAAGTAAACGTTTCAATATTAATTTTTATATTAAAAAGCTTCACATTAAATCATATCATTAAATGATCCATGATCTACACAATATGAATCAGAAGCTGCAGATGGCTGCACAACATAGAACTACATTCTAACTGATTTTATATAAACTGATAGCAATAATTTAATAATTAACTTTATAACCATCGTCGTATGCTAAGTAATAAATAAATTACTTACGATAATTTAAGTCGATAATTATTTTAACAATTTGTTTATAAGTTAGAAAATTTGTCATAAATACGTTTAATTATTATAGTAACATTTCTGTACTTATAAATCATGTTAAGAATATGCATAGCGTATTTAACCGTGTTAATTTATTATAACTATACATATTACAAACAAGTACTGCGTAATGATATTGGTTAAATGGATAAATCATTACAACAGGCAAAAAAGAAATATAAAATATTTTTTAACTACAAATTGAATTCTCTGCATTTTCGTTTTGTTAAATTTTAAGAAATAACAATATAAAATTTCTAAAAAATTATAAAACTATTTTTTTTTTTTTTTTTTGAACGGTATAGCCGATAATTTAAAAGAAATAAATCAAACGATAAAAAAGAAAAGAATAAGAAACTGAATTTTTTATATAAAAATTTCATAACATTAGAATTTTTTATATCCTTTTTTTTTAACCATTCGAAAATACTTTTTACAAAAATTTTAAAATGAAAAGCTTTCTATCGATCATAGTGTTCACCACTCAATTTGAAATAGTTATTCATTTCTCTCTACAACAATCTTCAAAGAGAAATAAAGTACTTTTCAAGTACTTTTAGGATAAGTCCAAACCAAAGAGCATCCGATTTACTGCAATTCGAGTGATCTAATTTTTGAATATTTTTTCCGACCAATTTTACCTTATCTTTAAGTTACGAATTCTCTACTATTTCATAATAGGAACCTGACGTATCAAGCAAAAATCATAATTTGATATTATGACAGAATTCAAATAAAGAAAATTTAAACTAGCTCATAATTAATTCATTTTATAAAATTTCTTAATACAAGAAGATTCAAAATATTCATATAAAATTATACAGTAACAGGAAAATAATCTTGAAGATAACAAAAATCTGAGCATAGAGCAATGGATTATAAATTATGCAAGACGAATATGTTTTAGACCTCACGAAAGGAGCTAAAATGAAAAATAAAATTACATATTATTTTAATAAAAATAATTTTTTTCCTAAATGAAATGTGAGAAAAATTCTTGAAATTGGACAACGCTATGGAAATTGTCATCTAAACAAAGTACGGTATTTTGGTGATAATGTTCAACAAATATAATGTGCTGTTTATTATATTCTTATTTGCTCATCGTATTTGTCATTGATAATTTTATATCATCTAAACTAGCGTAACAACACTAGCATAATTCGCGTAATAACAACGTGATTATGACTTAATATGGTGATAATGTTCAACAAATATAATGTGCTGTTTACTATATTCTTATTTGCTCATCGTATTTGTCATTGATAACTTTATATCACCTAAACTAGCGTAACAACACTAGCATAATTCGCGTAATAACAACGTGATTATGACTTAATTTGATTGAAATTAAAGCAACAATTGCAAAACTATTCAAAAATTCTTCCCCTTAATCGGCATGTGTACTCGAACACTATAAATTTATCGATCAATAAAATATTTGGATATCAATTTATGATTCAATTGTGACAACCACTTTTTATAGGTGAATAATACATAAAATTTCTGAGTAACAAACATTAAAATTTTTATATTTAAATCATAAACACATTTACGCCGAATTTATATCTACATTAAAGTAACTAAAGCTTAAATAATTTAAAAAATATTTTATATATAATCGGCAATTCGTAAAATAATAAAAAAAGAAAAAAAAATTGAATACTGTATTTCAGGCATGAAACATTATTATGATTTACAGTGTCGGTTATAAAATATCGTACACAATAACGTCCGATTTTTAGAAATTTTTCACGTTTTGTTCAGAATAGAAGGAGTCTTTAAAATGAGGACTGTATAAATATTTGAAATTTTGGACTTCAGTTTGATAGTGTTTTTCCTCGATGCTATCAGAAAATCTTAAAAGCATATTATAAATTCGCTTTTTTGTTATTAAAAATTTCTAATAAATGTTTCAAAAATATTTTTCAAGATAGCATACTGTTTTTAATAAGTTTTGAATGATCTAAACAAGATTAATTTTGCTATGACAGCAGACAAAAACATTTAAATTAAAAAAAAAAAAAAAAATATATTTTTTTATATTATTAATATTATTTTTATTTAATAATTATATATATATAATAAAAAAAAAAAAAAAATCTTTTTTAATTTTAATACATACATTCAATCCATAAAGAGTTTAAGTATTGTAGTCCACTGTATCTCCAATCAGTTGCAGTGCCAACCAAATGAGATCATGTCTCAAATTAAAAATCCATTATTATTTTTTCATTAGATTAAATTACTTTACTTTTTTGTTTTCATAATTCAAATAATCGAATTAATTCAAAATGTTTAAAGACTACGAATCCGTAACTTACATAAAACTAGAATTTTGAATTTAATTAAAATACCGATATTATTAATTCTATGCGTGTGATGTGATACCAAGTCAAAAAACTAGTTAAAAGAGCAAGTCGTAACTTTACAAAATCGGAAAATATTAACATTATATTCATTATTAAAAACTAACTTATATTTAGACAATTTATTCAGTAGGAAGTAATCGGAACATATGTAAAAAAATAATTAGATAAATTATATGTAAACATTAATATGATATCACTAGAGATATTATACATAATCTGCAAAACTTATTAATCATGAAAATTTTGTTCAAATCATCTAATTTGATAGATTCATCACTTCAGCTGAATAATTAAGATTTACATTTGTAGATATTTGTGAACAGAAATAAATTATAAATATGATTTAAGTTAAAGCATTTGAGATACATAGAAATCCAAATTTTATATAGTATATATATGATAGAAATAATCGATCTATTCCATCATGCATTTCGGAATATTTTTAGTTAATCAAGCTAAAAATATTCTTGATTTTCCAGAATTACTACTTATATTTTTATATTGCATATGATCAAATCAAACACTTATTTTCAAGAAGAAACTATGTTTACTGACGAATGAAACTTTCTATGATTTAAGAACCGCCGAGTCACACAAGTTCTCAATTATCCATTAAATTATCAAAATTTTTGGGACATATTCATCGATATCAGAATGATGAAAAACTTTTGAAACTAAATCTTATTTGGCAAGAATGAATGTATATAAATGAGCATAAATTTCTGATGGTGCAAGGCACTGAAAGTTAATACGAAATGAATGCCAATCGAAGAAAAAGATTATTTCTAAATAGATTACATGCAGAGAGTATATGAATGAGACCGCAGAAATATAAAGTTAGATGGATTACAGAAACGATTGCAAGTCGAAATTGCCAAATAAATATTTTTTTCTGCAATAAGTACCAGAAAGAATAATGTTATTTATCAATAAATTTAGATAAATAGCTAATTTAGACAGGTAGTCTAGACTAGCTAGCTGCCAGACCGGTTGAAACAGTGATAATCATTTCAGAATTTAGCTTTATGAATTTATCTTGTTTAGATTTTATAAAGCTAAACAAAACAAGTGGTTTATATCTTCAATATTTTAGCTTCAGTTTGAAGACATAATGAAATTTTTAATTTTCTGATTGTTTTTATTTTATACTTAGCTATAAACTCATGAAGAGATAACATATTAAAAGTATTACTATTGTTAACTTAATGTTTCTTTTAAAAAACAGAATGAATATATTCTATATACTGTATTATAAATTTAAAAATTACGGATAAAATTATAAAAAAAAAATCCTTATAAAAGTAAAATGTGTTTTTCATCTAGTTCATAATATTACATATTAAAACTGATAGAGAACGAATTTATACATAAATTGTAAAAATTCGTAAGTTTTTCATTTCAAAAACTATTCACTGATTTATTTATAAAATTTTTGTAAACGTTTCGAACAAACAGAATAATAAACGATCAAATAGCTCTCTCGAAATTTGATCCCTATTCAGAAACAGAATACAAAACGGTCTAAAAAGACTTTCAATAATAGAAAATCAATAAAAATGCGTGCTATGTTTACAATTTCGTCTCGTGAGACACATTAGTGTTGAACTATCGTAATAATATGCATATTTTACTAATTATAACGAAATAAAATAAATATATAATGGAAAAAATCAACGTTAATAACATGGATATAATATATAACACGAGATTGAAGTTCAAAAGATTTAAATGACCAGAATAATCCACGAGATATCTGAAAACGTGACGTAAAACATTCTCAATACTCCCTCGATCCCACAAGTTATTTACAGGTCAGTCAGTATCTGGAAAAACCAGATAGTCAATACTGTCTCTGGAATAACAAGAAATAACAATTTTAGGCCAGTAACAGAGAAAGAGTTTATTTCTTCATTCATAACATCTGAAATTCTGCTATGTTTTCTGTCTTTTTAATTTTTATCTCTAGCGCTCCACAGATCAAGTGTTTGATTTTCATTAACAGTCATTTATCTTGTGACGTATTCATTTCCATCTAAAAACTTCATACCATCTGTTGATTTTCATTCACAAATTTTCCCATGATGCTAAGAAAATTTTCATGCTAATTCCGACCTATTTATGCCCATTTAAAAATACTTTTTTGAAATAATGAATATAATGTTAATCATCGAGGAAATGAAGTTTTTCTTTAGTCGAGTTGTTAAATAGAATAAAGAAATGTTTTCGTTTTGAATCAATAGTGTTCTTGTAATGCTAAATACCGGCTGAAGTTCATAAAATGCAGTACCTTTCGTGACCTATATTTTCCTTTTTTTTTTATTAAACTCCGAAGACCGCGTGTCTCTCTCTAAACCGAAACTTTTGAAAATAATCGTTTGTGGGTTAATGTATCGGTTTTAGTTAAGTATAACTAAATTGAAACTTACCCAATAATTTCTTTGGCATTCTCCCCACTTCACTACCATGAGAAACATAGGACGGATATACACCACAGTTCGGACAGGTGGCTGTACCACAGGAAACCCACACACACCCGTTTCCAGCCTCGTTTTCATTCCCGGTCTGACAATTTGCCGTTCAACTTTCGCTCTCGTCATTACCTGGACTTGTCCATGTTGAGAGGAAAACAGGGAAAGCAGGTAAGAGCCAAGGTCAGTTAGGCGTCCTTGTTTTTTTCATTTATTTTTGTACCGCAGAATCAGTTAATTGACTTAATCTTGTAGTTTTTACTTGCAGGATTGCGAAAAATACGTAAAAGACACTTGGCAAACAGGAATAGAAGTCCTTTAATATTAAGTAGTGGTTTACTTGATGATAGATGTAGTCTGTGACGTTCTACGTTGAATGTTAACATTATTGGTGGAATTCGACTCGCGTGATCGAGTCCCTGTTATTCGACACGTAGGTCAATTGCAGCAATAGACTACACGTCTTTCCTATGAGTTCTTAAATTTCACTTTCGCTTTTTTTACCTCCTACAATTTACCACAACTAATTATAAAGTTCTGTCTAGGATTATAAATTTGAAAAATGCTATATTTATAAAATATTTGGCATTTAACCTTTTCTATCAACCATTAATAATCCTATATTTCAATAATGGCAAAGAACAAAACTTACTACAGTATATCTAATTAAAGTAGCCATAAAGTTACGTGCCAAGTTTCTTAAACACGCGTGTTTTAATCATAATTCTAAATTTATAATCGTCTGTTAAAATATAATGTAATATTAACAAATATATAAATTTTTAATACGAAGTACTGTAATAAAAGTAATCTAAACACACAATGTTTCTTTTTTTTAAACATGCAGACAAGCGAATAAACTGCGAGACAATTTTTTAAATACAGTACAATGCTGTGCAGTAATTAGTAACGCATTCACAGGAGAGAATAAGCTTGTGTGAATGCATTATAATCAGAAGCGAGCTATGTCGGCATTTTAAATGTTTTTAAACGTATTAAAATTTTATTAAATTTAAAACTCAATAGTTAATGTAAAATAAAAATAAAAAAAAATACTATTTTTACATTTATAAATGTATTAAAATCCAAACTACAGAATTTTTTTATAAAAAAAAAGAATTATAAAGTGAAAATGCATTATAGTACTGTACAATACTTTTTTATTTCTACAGGAAGAAATAAAATTAGACGAAAATTCTCATTATTTGAGCTTTGTACTTAACTTTTTTAATTCGATCTGTATTTTTTACAAATTTTAGCTAGATGAAATTTTTTACAAACTTATGGAATAAATGGGCGAAGAGGATACATATTGTCATTTTCTTATAGTGTAGATCAGCGGTGTTCAACTCGTCGATCGCGTAGCGATTTTTGGTTGATCTCTTGTTTATTCCTCCTTACAAATTTAATTAAAACTGAACACTAGATATGTTAGCACTAAATTATTGAATTCTGACAGTATTATTAATTAAATTTGATGATTAAGTTTTGAGTATTGATACATTTTTAAGATAAGATAAAAAGAACCAATAAGTACTTTCAATAAGATAAACCTTGTTGGTTCTTTTTATTTAGATTTTCAGTAAGAAATCTTATATTTAAGAGAAATGAAAATTTTAAAACTATCTTAAGTAAACTCTAAAGAATCTTATAAATATCCTTGAGGATTAAGGAATGAAATATTAGTTCTTTTTATTTAGATTTTCAGTAAGAAATCTTAGTTTTAAAATTTTCATTTCTCTTAAATATATCTTAAGTAAACTCTAAAGAATCTTATAAATATCCTTGAGGATTAAGGAATGAAATATTTTAGAGAAGTATTGTCCTTTTACAATCATACCTTGTAGAGGGCAGGAAGTAGTGTATAAATCAAAAATATAAAATTTTGTTTTTTTGGTTACGTCATCTATAAGTCAAAATTCATAAGAGCACATAATTCTGCTATATCATTAAAATTTTGTTTTTTTGGTTACGTCATCTATAAGTCAAAATTCATAAGAGCACATAATTCTGCTATATCATATAACTTTATAGCAATGCATTTTTACAAAAAATGCCTTGAATCTATTATCTGAAAGAAAAATTTCCTAGATGAAGAGAGATAGACAGTCCTTAGAAGACCTTTACAATAGAAGACATGGAAGACCTTTACAATAGACATAATAGACATAGAAGACCTTTACAAGAAATTGATCAAAATATATTTCATTATGGAATTAACTTGTACAGTAAGACCCCGCTTAACGCTGCTCCGTTTAACGCTGTTTCAATATAACGCGGTTTTTCCGAATTCAATATTTTTTGTTTTGATTCACTTTGACGCGGTTTTTCAAACCGTTATACTCACATAAATACGAAATCGCACAAAGACGAGGAAGTTTGCGTTTCTGAAAATGAACAGCAAAAGGAATTTTCAACGGATTTTCTCAAAACAAGTTTAGCCACTATTACAGAAATTATGGATCAGTTTATACAAAATGAAACTATTACGGAAATTATGGATCAGTTTATACAAAATGATCCAAATTAATAGAAGTTCAAAAGCAAGATGAAGTGTTATGGATTGCGATGTTTGACTATCGACAATTGCTTTCTGAATGAAAGAGGAAAAGGCAAACCACGTTAGATGTTTTCTTAATTAACTAAAAAACAAAAAGTATCAAATGAGGAAGAACCTTTCACATCACAAACATAAATTATTTACTCGAATATTCTTGATTTTCAGAAATGATTTATGAATACAAATCGATATTAGCAATAAAAAATGTCTATAATTAATGTAATACAATAATAATAATAAATGTTATAAAATAATGATACAAGTACATTTTTTAAATTTACCGTCCTGTTTCACCTATCTCCATTATTTATCTGTTAAGATAACCTTGTTAGAGGCTGTTTCGTTTAGCGCTTGATTTTGTTGGAACGTATCCCCCGCATTAAACGAGGTCTTACTATATATTTTTTTTATTTTATAAACTAAATGTGGATGCTTTATACATTTTAATTTATCAAGAACATGTTGAGAGGTTTTAAAATTGAAGGAAGAAATGAAGAGTGCTATATGAAAATATCAACAAAGAAGGATGTATTTGCAAGAAATGAGGCAGAATACAAGATATATATTGATTTCTTTCCCATTATGGATGATTTGTATAGAGATTCCAATTTATGATAGACCTGAAAATTTGGAATAGTTTTTCCTCTATGGCAGGGGTCTCCAAACTACGGCCCGCAATATGATTTTATCCGGCCGGCAAATTGATAATTTTTCAATAAGAATCCGCAAAATAAACACGTGGTGTTGATAGATTTCAAATCCGTTTGGCTGTGTTGTTACTGATGTTCTAAATCAACTTCAAATGGAAATTATTGAACTTCAGGCAAATGAATACATTAAAGATAAATATAAGGTAGGAAACTTGATCGATTTTTATAAATTTTTGAACTCAGCAGTTTTCAAATTCGAAGAAATTTGCTTGTAAATTTATCTCTGTTTTTGGGACAATGTATCTTTGCGAACAAAGTTTTTTCCCGAATGAAATATATCGAGACAAAATACAAGGCAAATTTATCTGATGAATATTTGAAATCGCTACTTATAATTAGCACTTCAAAATTTGAACCTGAGTTTAATAAGATTTTAAAAACATAATTAAATCATTCTCATTAATGATTGTCATAATTTGTGATGAAAATACGAGAATTCGTAGTCATTATACGATAATTCAATCTCACACTCTGTAATCAGTTTTTTATCTGCTTTCAATAAAACATCTAGTACTTTTTTTTTTCTTTGTTACGCTCCGAAGTTACCCAATGTGGTTCTCACAGCGAAAAGTTTGCAGATTCCTGCTCTATGGTGACTTTTTCCCCCTTGGTTTTTTCATAAATTTATTAGTTTTAATGTTTTCTTTTGTTACTAATTATATCATAATTGCATCATGATTCTACATCAATACGATAGTCAAGTGAAAGCTTACATATACTGTAAATACACTGACGGAAAAAAAAATCCCAACACCAAGAAAGACTTGTGTTAGATAAACAAAATTTGGTAGGCGTGTTTATACATCTGAAAGATGACATCGATTCAAATTTCGCGCTTTTCGCATAAGTGTGGCGCTAGTAGCTCCACTCGGAATTTGCAAATCAGGTTTGCTTTAAATGCATGCTGTAAAGTTTGTGAGCGTTATTTATCCTTGAAATTTGACGTATTGAGCTGATGTTAGCCAAGAATGCCTTTAAGAAGACGAAGAAGCCACTATCAACAGCTCACCGAGTTTGAACGAGGTCGTGTAATAGGGCTACGAGAAGGTGGATTTTCTTTCCGCAATATTGCAGAAAGACTTGGCCGGAATGTATCCACTGTGCATGATTGTTGGGAGCAGTGGTCAAATGAAGGTACTGCTTCAAGAAGACCGGGTTCCGGGCGGCCACGTGGAACTACTGAGAGGGAAGACCGCCGTATTCGGCGTATGGCTGTGGCACATCGTACTGCATCTGCGACAGAAATTCGAGCTGCAGTTGGTACCACAGTGACACAACGAACTGTTAGAAATCGGTTACTTGAAGGACAGCTCCGAGCTAGGCGCCCTGTAGCGTGCATTCCACTGACTCCAAGCCATTGCCGTTTGCGACTCCAGTGGTGTCAAACCAGAGCTCATTGGAGGACGGAGTGGAGATCTGTTGTGTTTTCTGATGAAAGCAGGTTCTGCCTTTGTGCCAGTGATAGCCGTGTGTTGGTCAGAAGGAGGCCAGGGGAACGCCTGCAACCAAACTGTCTACGGCCTAGACACACTGGACCTACACCTGGAGTCATGGTCTGGGGAGCAATTTCCTATGACAGCAGGAGCACTCTTGTGGTTATCCCAAACACACTGACTGCAAATTTGTACGTCAGTCTGGTAATTCAACCTGTAGTTCTACCATTCATGAACAGCATTCAAGGGGGAATTTTCCAACAGGATAACGCTCGCCCTCATACCGCTGTTGTAACGCAACGTGCTCTACAGAGTGTCGACATGTTACCTTGGCCTGCGAGATCACCAGATCTGTCTCCAATTGAGCACGTATGGGATATCATTGGACGACAACTCCAGCATCATCCACAGCCAGCACAGACCGTCCCAGTATTGACAGAACAAGTACAACAAGCATGGAACTCCATACCACAAAGTGACATTCGGCACCTGTATGACACAATGCATGCACGTTTGCAGGCTTGCATTCAAAATTCTGGAGGTTACACCGGCTATTAATGCAACAGCATTTCACATTTGAAATGCATTTTCTTGAGCTTAAATTAACCTGTGATCTTGAAAATTTAATCAATTAAACATGTTAACTACACAAATGCATTGTCCAAATTTCATTACTCTACAATAATTTTTTCTTGGTGTTGGGATTTTTTTTTCCGTCAGTGTATTTATCGTGTAGTAACTACACGATAGATGTTTTTTTTTATTACATTTTCATGTTATATTTTAATTATATGTTTCAATCATTTAATTTTGCAAAATTAATTGCGGAAAATTCCCAAAATTGCAGTTATTTTATTTACTTGGGACGTTTTTAGAAGGAATAGTAATTGCCATATAAAACAAAGATTTTTATCATCATAATTGTTTTTTATAAATTATACTATAGTAATAATTCCAACAGTATTTATAAATATTGCATCCAGTCTTCAATGAATTCGTAATTATTTTAGAGAGATAATTTTTATTAAATTGGAAAAAAAACATAGCAAAATCTGAGAAAGTTTGATTGTAAATTTTATCAAATATTCTTTTAAAAATTATTTTAGTTTCTCGTTATTTTTAATAATAAATGTGTAATAAATTACTACTAGTTTGGATAATTATATTATTTCTTTAAAATTGAGTACCCAGTGGAAAAGAGGCACATGCCACAAATCTGCTGATTTAGAGTTTTTGTTATGGTTAAGTAGCTCCTGCCATCTAGCATCGATTCCAATAACTACTTGCATGATGGCATGTGCCTATTCTTTAACAAGGAGCATAATAAAATCTCTAGATTTTGAATGCCACTTCTTCATTTGCACAAATTTCCTGTCCTATTGCTTAAAAACACTTAATACTAGGAATATTTCAACTAATATTTAATAAGATATCCAATGCATCATCTAATTCAAGATCCTGGTTAAAAAATTAGAACATAATATTCCACAAAAAAACAACTTTCAGAAATTCCTTGTTTCTGTAAAATAGTTGTCCTGTGGCATGTGCCTCTATTCCACTGGACAACTCAATTAATTATTGAAATTTTTGATATCGATTTTTTTAAGTATCGATATTTTCCAAATAAGTATCCAATATAGCAGTGATTCTCAACCAGTGTGCCTCCAAACTTTGACGGTGTCCCGCGAAAAATTATGAATGAATTGTATGTATGTATAAGAATTGTATATATGTAATTATATCAAACTTCATGTCACTGCGAGCCACATAGAACCTCAAAAAAAGAGCCGCATTTTCTTTCTGGTCAATGAGAACAGCTTCAGTTTTTCGGGTAATTAATAATGATTTCAAAAATTGTTTATTTCAAGTGCATACTAATTTTTACAATAAATAAAAAAATAATATAGCTGTAATATGTTTAACTTAAATAAGTATTTGTTTCATATTTGCTATTGACTTTCATGGTATAGAGCTACATTGAAGGTACCAAAGAGCCACACGTGGCTAGCGAGCTGCAGTTTGGTCACCTCCGATATATATTAAGAGTGAAACATGGCTGGATATCCGTTTTGCAGTCGAACCACGGTACCGATTCCTATAAATAGGGTATCGTCAAAAAAAATCTAACCCTCGAATTTTTACGACAACCAAAATTTTTTGTCGTAATTCATAATTTAAAAATTAAAGAATAAAAAATTAAAATTATAGTTTCCCTAAAAAAGACAAAATCCGCAGATGGCGCTATAACTTAATAAGGGCCGCCATTTTATGATCCCGTATATGAGTGTGCCTGTTATCTGAATGTACACTCTGTAAAATAAGTAGGACACACGAAAATTTTTCACAAAACAAAGGATTTTTTATTCATGAAAAGTTTCATGAAGGGATGAATATAAAAATAAATGACAATCCTGTTATCTGAATGTATACTCTGTAAAATAAGTAGAAGGACAAGAAAAATTTTCACAAAAAGGATTTTTTATTCATGAAAAGTTTCATGAAGGGATGAATATAAAAATAAATGACAATTGAAAATAATTTACAACAATAGTAAATAATTTATATCACATGACAACTTGGCACTCTGAATATATATGTAAAAAAAGTAGGAGGACACTTACAAATAGTAAAGGCACAACTTGGCACTGAATAAATATTTAAAAAAAGTAGGAGGACATTTACAAAATAGTAAAGGAAAAATAAAAGATTAATATGAGGTTTTCTTTCCCATTAGCACGTATTACCTCAAAGACTCGATTTGGCATAGAAACAAAACAAGATTGATTTCAGTTTGGCAATCACTGGCCCAGACCATGTCAACAGCTTCCAGGAGTTCGTGTATAGATTCATATTGTCTGCCTCTCATAAACACGTTTAACCAAAATTGCCCAGATGGTTTTCACAATGTTCAGGTCTGGGCTTCTTGATGGCCACGGTAAAACCCGGACATTGTTGTTTGCAAACCAGGTTTTCACATCTCTAGCCGTATGGATGAAAGCTCCATCTTGCTGAAAAATCCAGTCTTCTCCACCTAGATCAGAGCCATAAGGAAGAAGTGCTGATTGAAGTAAATGAATGTAATCTGTATGTTTTAGTCGGCCATGTAGAAAGGACAGGCATGTTCTTCCCCCATATCCAACAGCAAGCCACACCATCAAACTTCCTCCTCCTTGCTGTCGAGTTGAGTAATGTTGCTCCTCATTTCCTAGACAATGCCAATAATATTGAGAGCCATCAGGACCGTCTAAATTAAACTTTTTCTCGTCCGAGAAAACAACAGACAACCATTCCGTACACCAAGACATGTGTTCTTTAGCCCAGGCTAAGCGATTAACTATGTGTTTATTCGTCCACTTAGGATGATGCTTCCGCTTCTTAAACTCGAAGGCTTTGGATTGCTTAACGTAATTATAAATGGTTTGTCTGCAAACATGTGTTAGCCCTGTTTGTCGGTGGACCTTTGAAATGCTAGCACCTTTCTTTTTTAACTGTCTGCAGATGTTTCTCTGGTCACGAGGTGAGAGTTTTTTCGGTCTCCCAGTCTTCTTTTTCTTCCCATGGGTTTCAGGGTTTCTCAGGAATGACGAAATAGCATTTCGGCCTACTTTAAGCATACGTGTAATCTCCCTAATACCTTTTCCAGTCTCTTTATATGCTAGTGTCTTGGCCCTTTTGAAAATTGCTTAAAGAAATTCCTCTTGGCATTTTGACGAAAAAGCTTAATGATTAATTAACAGCAAGAAAGTATTCTTGTCTCAACAAGTGCTGCTATTACTACTGTGTAAAAATATGCAAATTACTTATCTGTTACATTCAATACTCTTAACAATTAATGTCCTCCTACTTTTTTTACATATTTATTCACAGTGCCAAGTTGTGATGTGATATAAATTATTTACTATTTCTGTAAATTATTTTCAATTGTCATTTATTTTTATATTCATCCCTTCATGAAACTTTTCATGAATAAAAAATCCTTTCTTTTACGTTTTGTGAAAATTTTTCTTGTGTCCTTTTACTTATTTTACAGAGTGTAATAATAATAATCTGTTAATGAAAATTCGTTGTTAAATCTAAATTAAAATATTTAAGTGTACTGCCAAATTTTAAAATATTAAAATGTGTTCCTCAACAGAAAAGATGTGCCACCAAATTTTAAAATATTAAAATGTGTTCCTCAACAGAAAAAGTGCTGCCAAATTTTAAAATATTAAAATGTGTTCCTCAACAGAAAAAAGGGTAAAAATGACTATGTTAGATAGTTAATGAATGGGACCATTGCCTCATTTTGTTATGCAATATAGGGTTGACAACTCCATAAAACTCTAATAAAGGCCCCTTTTCCAAAATCTAAATTTTTTTATTTTAAAGATGAATATATACATTTAGATACAAATAAAATCAAAGTGTATTTTAATATTAATCTTTCTGGTTTTATTTTAGAAAATACAAAAGTATTTGACAAAATAAACATATTTAACATTGTACCAACAAAACAATTCTATTTAATAAACAGTTCAATTTAAATATGTAAATAAGAGAAATGTGCTAAAAGGAAGTTCCAGATGAGATCATTCAATGTTTAATCATGGTAACTAAATTGAATATTATTTTTTTCGCTCAAAGAGCGTTTTCGGTCGTGAGCCTAACACACACCTACTTGTGTGTGTGTATATTATAAGTCATTGGTTTTCCATCAATCGACTGTTTCGCATACAGTTTAAATGTATTTGCAAATGGGTTAAATAAATATGCAAATGGTTTAAATCAATTTGCAAAAGGTTTAAATAAATATGCAAATGCTATATGCATATTTATTTTATTGTGAATAAGTGAAATAAAGGACATTTGCCTGTTTAGAAACAAATGAAGTACTGTCCTTTGAAATAAAGGATGGTTGGCAGCCTAATCCAATATTATCAATTGTGTAAAAAGAAAGTATCGAAGAGCATCAACTATCGCTATTTTTCAGAAGTATTTCATACAAAGAGCATAGTAGCATCCTTGCGATTTTTTATGTTCATTAAGGGTATAATTTACAAAACTGTTTGGGCTACGAATTCATGTGCTTATATTTTTATTAGTATTTTTATAATGGTATATTTGAAATTTAATTTTTGCTCAAATTAATAATACGATTTTTGACTGATCCCTGTGACTTTATATACAAGCAAATATATTAAAAACTTTTTTAATTAAATTTTAATGGATTTATTGAAAAGAATTCCTTTAGCCGATCAGAATCTTGTATTAAAAACTTTTTTTAATTAAATTTTAATGGATTTATTGAAAAGAATTCCTTTAGCCGATCAGAATCTTCTGTTTGTTTGAGACGTTCATGGTTCAGTTTAAGAAAGCATTTGCTCATAAACTGAAAAATTTCTTAGCAAGGAAAAGATGAAAACTTATACAGATTGGAGAAAATATTACTTGTTTATTGAGTAAAAGGTGGAAGTAAAATGTTTTTTACTTCCACCTTTTGCTCGAAGAAAATTTTATTTCGTACTTTTTGTTCATGAGAATTTGCTTCAATTTTATTCATGTTGAGTAAAAGGTGGAAGTAAAATGTTTTTTACTTCCACCTTTTACTCGAAGAAAATACTTTTATTTCGTACTTTTTGTTCATGAGAATTTGCTTCAATTTTATTCATATGGACCAATACTTTTCGATTACATGCGATACATTATTATTTTTCAGTGGCGTAGCGTACGTTTCTGCCGCCCGGGGCAGATGCCAAATATGCTGCCCCACAAAATATATTATTATTATGATGATAATATTTTCCTCGCTCTAGAAAATTTTAAGCTGCAAAGAGCTAATACTTTGCGCAGTAGATAGCCTAGCTCACAAGTATGATGTCGAAAACTGTAGCAAAATCTTAAGTGCTTTTGTGGGTAAGCGTTCTTAATAGTTTATTTGAAAATGTAAGTTGAATCTTTCTACATTATAAAATGCATACTGCTCAGTACGCTAAGGTAATTCAAGTTGGCCTCGCTCTCATAATTTCGCGCAATATGAGAGTTCCAGGGAATACTGGTTAAGAACCACTGATGTAAACATTATAATTATAAATAGTTACATTAAAATCACCTTGATAATAGGTATTTTTTACACGTTTCAAAACTGGAATATTTATGATAAGGGATGGATACTAAATGATTGAAATTTCAAATTTCGTAAAAACTTCGTATATAGTTACCTATTATCAAGGTGATTTTAATATATTTTTTACACGTTTCAAAGCTGGAATAGTTATGATAAGGGATGGATACTAAATGATTGAAATTTCAAATTTCGTAAAAACTTCGTATACTTTGCGCAGTAGGTAGCTGCTGCGTAAAGTATTGTTGCGGACGTGTTCAGCTTCACTGTTTTTCCAGAGTTTGATCTCCTTTATTCTC
The DNA here is from genome assembly GCA_000484575.1 of Olivierus martensii. Classification (NCBI taxonomy): domain Eukaryota; kingdom Metazoa; phylum Arthropoda; class Arachnida; order Scorpiones; family Buthidae; genus Olivierus; species Olivierus martensii. Next base: position 108,704 of record AYEL01084003.1, read on the forward strand.
CTTAATATTAATTCAACAATAGGGATTTTGCCGCCCGGGTCGGGCGCCCCCCTTGCCCCATACGCTACGCCATTGTTATTTTTTAATGTGTTTTATGCATATATTGAATATATAAAATTGTGATGTTATTTATCAAAAGTATGATATATCGAAGATATTTGGAAATTATGATGCACAGTCGGATTGCCGCATGGTAAAACAGTTATCATCTCTCTAGGATCTTGGTTTTTTTTTTTTTGCATTTTTTACGTCCCTTTCAATCGGAGATTATTAAGGGGTGAGGCCAGTTCCAATCACGTGTTGCACCTATACCTGTGGAGAGGAACGGAATAGGGATCGCCGGGCCTGGCACAGAATTCTGAAGAAACTTCAGATGATGCCACCCCGGATCCTCTTGCGTGACTCGCCAATGCGTTACTACTCGGCCATCCGGCCGCGGTGAAGATCTTGATTTAATTACGGGTTCTATCAGGGCTGTGCCGTGCTATGAAACAGAGGCGGCTGCATCAGGCGGTGCTGTAAGGGGGCGGCATAAGCAGCGAAATCAAACATTTAAGGGCGGCATTTCGAAGATTTGCTTCATCCTGAAAATCTACCGTACGGCCCTGGGTTCTATACATTTTTCAAAAGGGCTCCAGGCCTGGACCGATGAACACATCCTTCATCTTTCGGTTGACTGGCTCTAAATGTGGTCGCCATTTAATGTATCCCTAGTGTGATTTGGTGGTTTAATCCCAAAAGTCAAACCAAACCGATATTTCTGATTGTTTTATCGAATTATATGATACGAAAGAATCGCAAATTATAAGAAAAATGTTTAACGTTAAACTGTATTTTTAATATTTTTTTAAAAAGGTTGCAATTACTATATTTTGATTTAAACAAACAAAATAAGTGAAGGATATTAAATTAATATTGTGATGATTATAAAATCCATATTCTGAGTCACCAATTCTGAATTTAAAAGAATAAATTAGATTAAAGTAATATTTTGTTTATAAAATCTCATTTTTAAAATAGTTCAGTTTGTCTTTATACTTAAATTTCTTTTTAGTTTATTTTGTCGTGTTGGCAAATTTTCACGTTCAATTCATTTTTAATATTAAAATTTAAAGTGAAATTTCAATTTTCATTCATTCTTACTTATATTTAAACATGAAACAATTAAATTTAAATTATTTAAATTTTATTTACATTATATAAAATTTCTATGAAGTCCAAATTAAGCCAAAAAAACTTTTTGTTATGAATTATTCTCATTAAGAGAATCGTCATTTGGCTTGGGTTGACTCCTCAAATTATTTTGATGGGCCAAAGGTAAAATATTAGATAAACTATAATCCTGATAATGACGCAATGATATCTGTGGAAGTGAAAAATGAAAACCAGAATTTCCATAAATGGCATTTGGACACCATTGCAATGGATGATGACACATTGAGTATAAATAATTTCCATGCAATCCTGAAGAATTAAATATTGGAACATTATTTTGCTCAATATTCGTAGCAGCTGTAGCAGATCCAGGCAACTGAATATCTGATTCTTTATTTTCTTTTATTTTATCTAAAAGATAAAATAAAAAAATAAATGTTGTTATAAATTATTCTAATTAGAAATTAAATATTCCAAAATTGATTATAAAAAATTATCAAAAGAACAATAAATTAGCAAAAATAGCTTAGGCCCCTTTGTAATGTAGGGCCTTATGATTCAGCAAAAAATTTTAAATGTATTTGAGGGATCTTTTAATGGTAAAACTGAAGAGCCACAATACACAAATTTGTTTCTGTATCTAGTGCTGAAAATCGCAAAGAAAACAAGAAAAGAAAAAATTATTTATTGCTATTTATATTATTTTTTTTAACAATGCAATAGTAAGTGATTAGTATAGTTATCATTGACAGTAAAAGTCAAACCATGACTCAAACACATTATACAGTAATTTAATTTAAATATTAAGCAATGCTGTCTGCATTTAATACATAAAATTAGTAAATATTAATAAATAATTAATTTATTAATACCAGGCTCGGACCCTCCTGAAAAACTGGAGGTATGAAGTAGTCACTCTGGAGGAATAACTCAGATCCTCCAGAATAAGCAGTCGACTGGATGGCCGCGTGGTAAAGCTGTGGCTTATTACCTGGAGGATCGAGTCCAAATCCGGGTCTCACATCTCCAGTTTTTCAAGAGGGGTCTAGGCTCGGCCGTGGAACCCCATTCTTCACCATCCAGTTGACCCCATAAGTGTTGGCCAGCCTGTGATGGGCTCTATCAGTAGCCGCCGCCAGATACAGTATATTCTTCGTGAGATATGGCGGCTTAACCTACTAACCTAATCTAACCAGAATAAGCAGAGTACACTTCTACCAGAACGATTCAAAGGACTCCCTTGAAGACTAATTTTATTTATGACATCACATCTTGGTTTGGTTTGTTGGGGTTTAATGGAACAAAGGCCTCCATGAGCCAAACTGCGCCACACACAGGGGACATCAAATCTCTCAAGGGATATTGTTGGAGTCGAACCATTTTTTACAACCCATCACAGACTGACAATCACTGTAATGAGGTCAATTGGAAAATCGAGGGCCAAACTGCGCCACACACAGGGGACATCATATCTCTCAAGGGATATTGTTTGAGTCGAATCATTTTTTACAACCCATCACAGACTGACAATCACTGTAATGAGGTCAATTGGAAAATCGAGGTAGGATTTAACAGGCTGAGTTCAGAACATTGAAATTAAAGATTTGAGTCCCGGAATTGAATCCAGCAAAGTGATTAACGAATGCTTGCCACGGAGCTATTAAATTTATTAATTTGCATAAATTTAATAAACAGCATTGCAGCAATAAATTTCAGAATAAATATATAATTGTACTTACTTGCTGAATTCTCAGAATCATCATCATCGTCATCATCAGATGATGTGTCTTGCTTTTTATCATTTCTAAAAATTATAAATAATAAAATATTATGTCACATTTAAAATTTCAACAAAAATTATATATTTTTAATATTTAATACTAGCAAAGCATGCCTGGCACACTTTCATACAAAGTTTGAAAAATTTTATGGTAAGATTCAGTGCCAAATACAAACGTGTATATAGGTTTGAGCCCAGGGCTCTGCAAGAGCTCAAAGTTTCTAGTTAAATATAAATAGTAATCGGCCGGATTGGCCGCGTGGAAACGCTTCTGCTTTCCACTATGGAGGACCCAGGTTCGAGTATCGGGTACCCCCCTTGAAAATATTTATAATGGGGCCGTGCCTAGCCCGTCTCCGCAAAGGTGGGCAGCCTGTGGAAGGGTTCGTTTTGCCCCGCCACATAGTATTCTATCAGAATGGAGTGTGGCATCATCTGTTGACCCAAAAAAAAAAAGTATATACAGCATATAATAATAGCTTGATTGTATAAATTATTCAATTTTTTAAAATAGTATGAATGAAATGATATTGAATAATTTATGCATAAATTTAAATGATATTAAATAAATTAAAATTCATTTGATAGTGTATAACAGAGCTGCTCAAACTTTTCCACTTGGCCACCCCTTTTACCCGAGCAAATATTTTCGCGATCCTGGATATCGGATTATTTAAAAATTCATTAAAAATCAATAAATTATAATAAAAAAATGATTGTATTTGCGTTAGCAAATAGATGCATTGCCGAAAAATAAATTTTCATAAATTCGGAAGGTTTTATTTTAAGAAAACAATGAAAATTTCGCCTAATTAACAGTTAATTATTCTGCATGCTAATTTGCATTTTCCAACTTTTGATACGGTTTTCCTATTTATGATATATTAAAACCCGCAGTGGTAAGCCATAACTAAAGATAAAAAATGAAAGAATACTTACATCATTAAAAATACTTATTTTTTTACTTTTAACATAATATAGAAACCATATTTATTTATAAAACACACTAGTTTCAATTTATGAAATTAAATTTGTTTGAAAAAAAGCCGATTTTTAACTTTTTATGATTACTGTTTCGGTTTATAACAGATAACTCATGAAAGACAGCATTTCATATAGGTGAAAAGTTGAAAGGACCTATTAATTTTATATTTACTTGTCAAGGAATAATAATAGAACAACTATAATTCAGTACATGCAGTAGTCTCAATTGCGCAGGCGGAAGCGACAGTAGAATGCATTTGAACTTTGTAACGATTATACAATTTATAACTATTACTTTTTGATTTTGTGCCTGGAATGATATTCTTATATATTGTTTCATTTCAAACTTGGTTATAACGAACACGGCATGCGGAAGCGACAGTAGAATGCATTTGAACTTAGTTATAAATTGTATAATCGTTACAATTACTTTTTGATTTTCTGCCTGGAATGATATTCTTATATATTGTTTCATTTCAAACTTGGTTATAACGAACACGGAAACGAGATCGCAGCTAAAAAGAACGAATACTAATTCCACGTTTCAATACATGTATATAAAAAATTCTCATATATAACGAGCAAAATCGGTCGCTGTCTGAAAAAACAAATCAAGTAATTTTTATTGTAATTGGGCATAAAATACAGCACGTGAAAAATACAGAATATTATATTAAATATCAATGTGATATCTGAAGGATTTATAAATGTTCCGCATTCGTTTCTTTATTGTGTGAGATGTTTTCCGATCAAAATTAAAAATCCAAATTTTGTAATAATTGTATACAAAATGGAAAGCATATTATCTGCTATTTTTATGGTATTTCTTTTTATGGTAGCGTTAAACTTTAGTTTATTCGATGTTCAAATTATGTTAATTATAATTATACAATTTTTCTGTTAGAACATCATATTTTATAAATAAGCTACATAATTATGTAATTTCTCTTTTGAGATTTTGAAAAAAATGTAAATTTTTTTCTTTAAATTTTAGTTTTTTTTTTTTTTTTTTTATTAGCGGTTAGCAACTGTCCGAGAAATAATAGAAAAATTATTCTCATATTTTGAATCTCCATTTAAAATTATTATTCAAACAGAGTTAAAAAAAAAATAGAAAATTAAACCTAAAATGCTCAAAAAGTTTCCCTGCAATAGAATAGAAATTCCGCCAGTCTATTCTGATTGCTCGAAGTGTAGATTTTTTTTTTTTTTTGATAAGAGATGTCGCCACTTTCTACTCAGGTAATGGATAAAGTACTAAAGGTTGGTTCTCACTAACGCGGTTTCAGCGCGGAAAAACGCTTTCTGACGTCAGAGAGCGGTTTGAGGCGCGGATTTTCAGCGGCGGTTGGAGTCGAAACAGCTTCGACTTCAACCGCCGCAGTAACTGACCGTTCTGCTTTTTGACCAATAGTGATGCTCCGCAATTTTACGTCTGATTTCAATACGACTGCTTATTCAGTTATTGATAATCTAAAACAGAAACTTTCACTTTATTTTCTATCATAACCATAGAGTATACAATAATAAAAATGTCGGCATTATATATCTACTGAAATGTGGGGCCTATACAGTTTTCCCATAATGCACTTTCAAGATAATGTATCGCGTTAATGTGAACTGCTGAGCGGTTTTTCGGCGGCGGAAAAGTAAACCAATAAAAAACCGCTAACGCGCTAGTGAGAACCAACCTAAGTGGCGGAGCGAAATAAGCCCTGTCCTGACTGTCCTGAAATAACTTCGTGACTCGTAAATGTATTTGTAGACAGTGGTACAATATTACCTGTAGTGTTAAAAATAATAAAAAATGACGTTACGCGTTATATAAGCAATAAAAATTTTACGCTATTACATAAATTTTTTTTGTAAATTTAATTTTTATAAATGCCAATCTCAGTTTAAAATTGAATTTTAAAATACTGTACATGGAAAATTGAAGTGGTTCAGTAGAAAAATGCATCACAAATGAACAAGTATTAAAAATATAATACAGTGATACCTCGGATTACGAACGTCTCGGTTCACGAACAAATCGGTCTACGAAGGATAGTTTCACTGTGTACAAACAATTACTTGCAGGTAATATGCCAGATGCTCTTACATGAAAGTACAAATATAAATAATTTTATGCTTGCTTGACACAATTTTGCTGTTTTTTTTTTATACAGATATATAATATGGATGAATGCTAAAAAAGCAGAGGAAAAAAATATCTTGGATCAGAAAATTTTACCTCTTGTTAAATAATGTCATGGCTTTTATCATAGAATGTTCTAACATTCGTTGAAACGGCTGAGCTTCTAATATGCTCGATCCCGTATTTAAACCAATTGTTCCATCATCAGTAATAATTATCTAGAAAATATTCAAAATAAAATTACACCATGTTTTCAATCAGAACTCATGATTTCTGATTGAAATCTTTTCTTCACTTTTTATCCTATTAATCGTAGAATAAAAATTGAAGAAAAGATTTATTTTTTAACTTTTTTTCGTAGTCGACTTACTTGCATTCCACAATCGAACCATCTGTTGCCACCATTGATACGTGGTCCACAGCCATGAATTAAATTATGCATATTTCGAGTAACGATGTCGAAATGAATATGCTCGCTAACTGATTTGTCCAAACACAGTACAAATAAAGCGCTTTGAATTGTTTCTAGTATCTGTTCGTTTTCTTCATTTATAAAAGATTCGATTAAAAATTAAACACTACTTATTATATTTTTTTAAGTATTAAGTATTAAAAATGTGTTAGAGTTATAAACAAAATGGCAGATTTCCAATAATAAATGTCCTCATATAAATTTAACTTTTATTTTTTAATTCTAAGTCACTAGATATATAGAGTAGCGCATTCCTTTGCACACACCAGATGCTGCCAAATCGGCCATTTTATATCCTGCTAGATAGGGAGTTATTATTGCGTTCATAGGCTTTCTGGTTATTTATAAAGAACAGCCACAGATTGAGATACAGATGGGAAAGTCTACCACGTGACTGGAAATCACTACATCATTTTAGACAACTAGCGCCCCGAGCACAGACTGGAATAAGATTTCTCAATAAGAAAAGCAAAAAAGGAAAATTGATCATTTATTAATACTTGTATACTATTTAGAGACATTAATTTTATAAGATAAACGAAAATGATTTGATAACTAAATAATAAATTGTACATAAATTATTATTATATAAATACATTTATTATTTAAATAATAAATGTTACTAAGACGCGTCTTTTATTTCGTCTTAAAAGCAATAATTGTAGAATAACATCTAATTAAAGAGTTTTATTAATTACACAGTAGATTTCAAATTATTTTTACATAATTGAGATGAAGAGAAGTTAATACAAGAGAAGAAAATGTATTCTTTGTGGAAAGGAAGCAAAAGAAAATGGCATATCTCTATTTCGCTTTCCAATAGATGACACGGTAAGAGTTCATCAAAATTCAGTTCAACTTAGTGAATAATTAATCAATGTAATAAAATATTTAATTCAGCTATAATGTAATATAATTGAAAGTATAATTCATTATAAATTAATTTAAATATTTGAGAAAAGTATTTTATTTTATAAGAATTTTATTATTTTCACATTAATAGAATATATTAACTAATCGATTTATGCATATAAGGTTATTATTGCATTATATAATGAAATAAGCTATTTTACTAGATCCGAGCTTTGGGTACATTCTATTAAGAAGTTCATGCCAAATATTAAAGAGTTATTAAGTAATGAATTGAAGTTGAAATGAATTTGCTCAGAACATTTTGATGAAGATTGTTTTACATCATCACAGAAGAATCGCATCCATAAACTTGCTGTACCGTAGAAGATTTCATCTGAATCAATGTTGGAGAAACAGTCATTTCAGAAGAAACTGACATTTGACATTCATAGAAGATTTCATCTGAATTAATGTTGTAGAAACAGTCATTTCAGAAGAAACTGACATTTGACATTTTTTGTATATGTTTCCTGAATAATTACTTTTGATAATTTTATGAAGAGATTTTAAAAAATAAAATTTTATTAACCATTCAAATCATTGTTGTGTGAATATATAATTACCTCAAATTTTTGTATTTTGTACTATTTCCTTAAAAATGGTCAAGTGTTCCGAAAATATGTTAAAAATATATTTTCTGAACCTGACTCTTTCCATCAAAAGCTATAATACAATAGTACAATTTATTGAAAAACAATCTCCCCTACTAGCATTTTATTATATAAAAACATGGATTTTAAATCAACCATTATTATGTTACTTAAAATCGAATTTATAGGAATTGTTCATTACATCAAAAAGGTGAAAGTCGTAAAAATAATGCGATATGCATTTTTTTATAATTTTTTAGAAATTACATTAATCAAGATAAATTATATTTTTTATATTTACTAGTACCATTGCAAATAAAAATTAATGAAAAGAATATCGCAGAAAATTTCTGAATGACGTCAAACCCACATGGTCGAGTTGTGATACGTCATGACGAATGCGATAGTACGCCGCGAAGTTAAAATGGGCTTTGCCAAACATTTCATTGGTTGAATCTGGTCACGTGATTTCAGAAAAGTTTCTATTGTAGGTATAGGAAGTTTCCCATCTGTATCTCTTAATCTGTTGAACACGCCTTGTTATAATGCTGTAAACTGTTCTTATCGAACAGAGGAAGGTTATAGACTCTTTTCTTTGCCGCAAGATAAAAGAAATGAAAGAAAAAAGTGGTTACAAAAAATTAGAAGGAAAACTTTTCCAATTACGATCTTCGTTTGCCAAGTAAAAAGCTCTGCAGAGTCGAAATTCTTTTAAATTATATATTAAAATTATAATTTAATCATTTTAAATTTGAACAATAGTTAAAAAACCTACCTGTTTAGGAATTGCACAAATATTAAATATAAAAACCTTGAAATTACAAAAGGTATTGAGTTGATTGACTGACAAAAGGATTTTATTTGATTTTGAATGTATTTTGCAACCGATTTCTTATGCAATGACGTTTATTCAGCTTAACGGTTAATCAAATATATTTTTGTAAGAAATATTAAGAGTCCTTCTTATATAGTAGTGCATTCTGCCACTAGAGGCCGCCAAATCGGCCATTTAATATTCTATTAGAGAAGTTAGAATCACGGATTATGTACAACAGGATGCGCAACTCTCATAGGCTCCCATTAAACTCAATTTTGGGAGTCATTACGTTCACGGGCTTTCTGGTTATTTTTTTTAAGAACATGCCTTGTTGTAGTTCTGTAAATTGTTCAAATCGAACAGAAAAGGGTCAAAGACTCTTTCCTTGGCCGCAGGGCAAAAGAAATTTAGAGATAAAAAGAAGTGATTAAAAATATTAGAAGGAAATCTTTTCCAAATACGATCTTCGTTTGCCAGGTAAGTAACTGCTGTATTTATAAATTAGAAAAGAAATATAGTATTATAGTTTAATTTCCATAAAGTTACCCGTGATTATCGATCGGCAGGAGGATGAATATAAACTGGCTGTTGAATGCGCTACTCTATAGGCCTATATCTAGGGACTCTATTGAATTCAATTTTAAAGCGACTTCTACTTTTTTATTATTTTTTTTTTCCTTAATTTAAAAATATATTTTTCTCAAATATAACCTATTAAAATTTCTCATAATTTTCCTTTTTCATACTGCAGGATTTTAAAAAATAGAATAAAAACGATATAGTAAGATATATGATTTTTTTAACGCCACTTTCCAATCATTGTATGATTACTAAATGGTATTTTAATGCTCTTTTGAACTTGTAAAGAGAATACAGACTGATGGCGATTTAAAAAAACAGGCCAGGAGGACCTCTCATAAATTTTTTGAGGTGTGAGATCTGAATTCTATTCAGAGTCCTCCGGATTGAAAGTAAGTATGTTTCTACGCTGTCAATCGGGACAACTCATAACTATATTTAAAAAAAAAAAAAAAATATTACATGACTTTTAACTTTCTAAAACAATGCTAAATAAGAATCATTTTGAAACTAGAACTGTAACATCACTTCTCCGCCATTTCTCATACAGATTCATTACTAAAATCGCTAATGGGCGATAGGGAATCTGCTTCTATTTAATATAAATCTCAAATAATACAATTGCTTCGATTAGTGTAAATAAATCCCCGATAATTTTTTTATGTGTAAAGCCATTGGCCAATTTAGTGTTCAGGTAATGCTGTAACATGGCGATGAAGTGATATAAATAAAATACAACTGGAAATTTTTTAAGAATATTATCGCTTTATTATTTATAGTTTTTTACGTGGCTGTATTCCTGAAAGTTAGTACTTTATGATTGTTATAAGTATAGGTCAAAAATTTATAGTTAATTTATTTTTCAGAACCATTTCATTGATGATCAGTTTGAAAACAGTCGGAAAGATGGTAAGAAATTGCTACGGTGGAACACTATACCAATTATATTTGATCATCATTTAGAAAAATAAACATATTTATTAAATCACCCGAAATTAAGTATGTGTTTGTTAATTATAAAAAATAAATGATCAAACAAAATTTTATTTTTGTGCCTGTAAAAATTTACATAAGAAAACAAAATACTGTCGTTTAGTGGAAATAGTAAAAAGTAGTGTGTTAATTTCGTTACGAATAATGCGAGTTAAACATTTTTCATAAAACAATTACGCATTATTTAATATTCTTTGGCATGTTTTTAAATTTCTAAATGCATTTTCTTTTCTTAACATGGTTGTATGAATGCGAGTTAAGTATTTCTGGCGAAAATTCTATAGTACCGTATGAGCAATTGTCCAGAAGGATATAAAATGGCGGCTGCAGGTCAAGGTGCTCTACTCCTATAAATCTAGGGACTCTAAGAAATATGACATCTGCAGTTGTCCTGAAGGATATAAAATGGCGGCTGCAGCAAGGTGCTCTACTCCTATAAATCTAGGGACTCTAAGAAATATGACATCTGCATCTACCATATGAATTATTATTTACTACTTTTCTAGAAATTACATAAACTATATTGTTGCGATATGGAACAGATTTGATATTTTTTTGTATTCATTTTATTTATCGATAAAATTTTTGGCATTATAGCTATTAGTTGGAGGGCCACGTTAAGTTGTACCGAGGGCCGCGGTTTGCCCACTCCTGTTTTAGAGTTATCCTTTGTTAAAGAAACAAGGATTGATCTCTGAAGTATGAGAGCGGGTATACGTAGTGAAATAAAACAAAAATATAAAGTGATGTAAGTACACAAATTGCTTATCAAATAACTTGTGTGCTTATATCACTTTATATATTTGTTTTATTTCACTATACCTCCTATCACTTTGTGAACTTATATCACTTTATATTTTTATTTCACTATATCCCCTCTCATATTATTAATATTTACTTTACATCACATTTTATTTATTTATTTTTTTTTCAAAGTAACTACGCACACATTTTATTTAATATAACAAAATGTTTTTATTAAATTAAAAAATGGCTTATACGAAAATTTTAATTTATATCTTTGCATTTATCAATCATCATCTCGACAACGTTCACATTCCGACATTTCTTTTGAATAATCGCCCCTGTTGTCTGACGTAGTTGCGAACCATGTTATTTTGAAGAAATAAAAGTTAATAAACCAATTAAATACAGAACACGAAATAATAAAATTGAACGTGTTATGTGGCAAGAAAAGTCTAAATACGCAATTCAATCTGCACTTGTCCCATGCAACAATATTTATGGTGCAAGAAAAAATTTAGTTTTTCTCAAAAAATTTTAAAATATCAATAAATATTGTTTATTTAATGTAAACTTTAATCAATAATCTACATACTTACCAAAAAATAGTTAATAATATGAAGTTATCCTAAGAATTATTGCACTTTTATCATACTATCAAAGTTGTGTATGCTGTTCGGATGGGACGCTTTTGTAAAGATCGATGTAAATATTAGAATCGCTTGAGTCATCGTGCGATACCTATGTCGATAAGCTGATATTAACTTGTAGTAGATTACTACAATATCAATTAGTAAAATTTCGCTTATCTTATAATAAAAAAATGCCTGTTAATGTACTTGCCCCAACTACGCTCTTATCCCACTCCACCTTATAGTATATTATGAAAAGATATTCATTAGTGTCTTTTATAATATAACCTAATAACTAATATTCAAAAATCTTTAATAAGAAAGAAAACTTTGAGTTATACCCAGTTATCTAGAGTACGATATTGTTCTTGTAAAATTGAATATAATTTCTCTCCAACTCCAGACTTTTCACCAAATTTATGTACGACCTAGAAAAGATAGAATATTGTTGATGAAATTTGTCTACTGATAGAATTTAGTTTATTTAATGATGTTTGATTTACCTTTTCTGTTATGCGGTATTCTTCTTCTGTGGTAAGAGGTCTAATAGCATCCAAATATTTTACCAACGAGCTTTTCAATGGAGGCAAAGGCTGTTTTGGTAAATCTTTTTGATGGGCAGTCATCGGACCTTTGCTGTAATTCGGTATTGCGTGCTGTGACCAGAATAGCGATCTATCAATATTATTCATTTTTAAAATGTCATTAATGTTTTGCTCCAACAAATTCTTTTTTAAGTACTTTAAAGATGAAATTTAGGAGCTATTTTAATATATATATATATATATATATATATGTGTATGCCATTTAAGGAATAAATAATTTATAATTTTATTCTAGAAAAACTTATATTATTTTTAAATTTTAAAATATTGCATCTACACTCAACTTATAGATGATAATTCATTTTATTAGAACTAAGGTAGAACTATTTATGCTAACAAGATAATTTTAATTAATGTAATGACTCACCCTTTCATTATGATAAGCAGTAACTGCAATAAAACTGGTTTCATTGAAAACAAAAGTATTGAAATAACACCATTGAATACGTCGTATATCACTTTCCTCGACGACATGAATCCTTACAACATATTTTCTCATTGAGCAGAGAACAATCTATAAATGTAAATTATATATGATAGTTAAAAATGATGACAGAAAATTATTTAAACTTGATATATTTAATAAATGTTTTTGATAAATGGAAACAAACATTCATAAACTATGCACGCTATATTGAACACTTTTTGATCCCTTCACAGTCGTCATTTTTCATCAAACCAAGCTTGACATCCCTGATCACAAAAATTTGAAGACCATTCCTCTTCTACTTAAAAAATATTTCCCCAATTTTATGTAAAAATTAAAAAATAAAATTCATAAAATAATAAAAAAGAAAAATATTTTAAGAAAAGATTCTATGTTTGGCACAAGCACTTTGTTACACATATTCTTTAATTTTCAATTAAATTTTTAACCAACTGGTTATAATTGTTTTATAATTATCTTAGAACTAGATATATGTATTTCTAGTTCTAAAATAATTGGGAGATACATTTTATAGCAAATATATCTTCAAGTATGTTATATTACACTTTTTTATTTTTAGAACAATTAAATATAAATAATTTGGAGAAAGTTGTAGAGATTTCTATATTTTACAAAAGAGAAAACTCTAAAAATAAATTTGATTTATAAAACTTCTTTCTTTAGACTCATGACTTTACATGACAAGGGGGATTGCGTGCACCAGTGATTTTTCTAGGCCAGAAGTTAAAAACCTGACGAAGTGGTGGCTGGATTATGTTTGGGATCCTCGAGGGAACAGCCCCTCCATCAATCAACTGATGAAATTATTTTGATTTTCAATATTCAAAATAAAGAAAGCCAAACTGTCGAATATAGATTTATAACTATAGTCTATTTCAAGATAACCTGACAGTAAATCAGTACCATTGTTGTAAGTATTTCTCTACACAAAGGAAAATAGTTCCTATTAGTTAAATTTAATATTAATATTTTAAAATATAAAAATGATATATTATACTATAATTTGTTGTTTTGGTAAATAAAATATCGAAATATTAAATTATTGAGATGATTTTAAAATATATCTTTTATAATCACGTGATTAAAATTTAACGAAATATTATCATCATTATAGTCCAATAGACAATGTTGTTATTTACAGATCGCGTATGAATATAGTGTTACCTTTGGTGGTTGGGTTGTCTGGTTATCTTGAAACAGACTATAGACAAGGGCTGTCCAATTATAAATGGACCCGAGGGCCATAGTCGTGTTTGCTAGAGAGATGGAGGGCCGCAGTTACAAAAAAGATGGAGGGGCTTTGGTATCAACAAACAGTACGCATAAATATAACGCGTTTTGGAAACCAATTTTATTTCCAGATTAACAAACCTTATAACAAAATTATATTTACCAGATTGCATCCAATAAACATGTTAACAAAAAGTTATAAAATATAAACAGTTAAAAAATATAAAAATAGTATGTATGTATGTATATATTTAATGTGATAAATGAGGGCGGGCAGCAGCATTTACATCCATCCCTGTTGTAGCTATCCGCAGAATATGTAAAAAAAGAATTACCAAGATATGTTCCGAATAGATTCTTAGCTATTTTCATGTTATAAAATGCACTTTCGCACAAATTACTACCAAATGTTGATATTACTTTTCGGCCAAAATCACAAAAGTTAGGAAAACGTTCGTTAAACAAAGCAGTTTAACCAAGTGATTTGTTATGAAAAAGTCATTTTCCCACCGCTACTAATATATTCGATTTTCTTTTTCTATTTTATGTTTTTTCTCACTCATTTCACAAATACAACGAACTCCTGTTAAAATAAAAATAAGATTAAAACAGAATCTCACAACGGTCATAATCGCTGAAATAGTGAATGTTAGAAACCAAAAAATAACTAATATACAGTCACAATTCAAAACTTTAAACTGAAATAGCTAAAACTAAAATTGGCGTGATTGAAAATCTTATAAAATGTGATGTCGTTGATAGCTTATCCATCATTAAATAATTACTAATAATTAAGAAAAATTAATTGAGTTAATATAATTCAATTTTAGGATTTTTATTATTAATCTCTTTAAAAAAGTAATAAATAAAAGTGAAAAAAAAAAAAAAAACATTAAAGAGTAACATTACATCACAAATCGTGAAAGCCTCGCGGGCCGCACAAAATGGCTTGGAGGGCCGCCTTTTGGACAGCCCTGCTATAGACAGAAAAGAAAACGAGAACGGAATGGAAGTATGAATGGAGATTGATCGTTGGAATAGCCAAGAAACATTAAAGAGTAACATTACATCACAAATCGTGAAAGCCTCGCGGGCCGCACAAAATGGCTTGGAGGGCCGCCTTTTCTGTCTGTAGCAGGGCTGTCCAAAAGAAAACGAGAACGGAATGGAAGTATGAATGGAGATTGATCGTTGGAATAGCCAAGTGAAAGGGAATGATCAAGACTTGTGAATGAAATGAGCAAATACATATAGGTTTAAAGGGTAACGCAAGAATTAACGTTTGCTGTCATCAGCAGGGCCTCCGAGAGCGAGAGAAATTTTTTCAGCCGGGACAAGATTAATTTGAAGTCCCCCTACACATACGTGTGACAGAATTCCTATATTTTGTATTAGTTATATGTATATTGTAGAATTGTGTACGAGTATTGATTAAGGAGAAACTAACATAATAGAACGAGTGAAAAGTGGTGTCTCAAAAAACACAAATAAAGAAATTTTTTCAGCCGAGACAAGATTAATTTGAAGTCCCCCTACACATACGTGTGGCAGGATTCCTATATTTTGTATTAGTTATATGTATATTGTAGAATTGTGTACGAGTATTGATTAAACATTAAAAAGTAATATTATATGACAAATCGTGAGAGCCTCGCAGGCCGCACAAAATGGTTTGGCAGGCCACCTTTTAGACAGCCTTGCTATAGAGGAAGCTGATATAGTATGTAGAGATAGGGATGTATGGTATCATTTGATTGGTGGTAGAGGAGTGTTTATTTCTTTTAATTTTTTCCTTTCTTTGAGTACTACTCATTTCAAGGATACAGGTGTGATGTTTATATTACTAGATTATGATCCAAAATTCCATAACTGTATTAAAACTGAATGACAAATGCCAGAAGTACAGAGATCAATTAAGAAAAATTCAGCTTATGAATTAAACTTATTTTCGTTATAACATGTTTAAACTTATTTTTGATTATATTAATTACATGTTTATATTTGATTATGTTTAAATTATAAGTTTTCATAAATACCTACAAAACATTTTATTTTCAAATCTTAGAAAATTTTAAAAATTGAACAAGAATTTTAGGTATTGATAGCAAAAAAATCTAACAACAAATTTAATATAAAACTACAAAATTATTTAATCTATTACTATAGTATTCAATATGGCAGAGTTTCCATCAAAAATCCTCAAATTACAGGTATGCCTCGATTAGTGCGAGTTCAAATAGTGCAATTTCGATTAGTGCGACTTATAAAATTGATACCGTTTTTCAGTTAATTTCGATTAGTGCGACTTATAAAATTGATACCATTTTTCAGTTAGTGTGAGTTTGAATAATGCGATATTCAATTAGTGCAACTTATAAAAATGATACCGTTTCGAGCAAATATTCGATTAATGCGAGTTGTAAGTATAGACCAGTCTTACTAACAAAGGTCTGTGATTAATGCGAATTGTAAGCATAGACCAGTCTTACTAACAAAGATCCGTCCCCTTTTACAACTTATAAAAATGATACCGTTTTTCACTTAGTGCGAGCAAATATTCGAGTGTGAAAGTTGTAAACAAGAAAGTTGTTGCAAGTAGTTGTAAGCATAGACCAGTCTTACTAACAAAGCTCCTTTTATGATGTCAATTAACAAATTACTGTTAATTTTCAATTAGTAAAACTGGACAAGGAGCAGTCCAAGAATTGTCACACGGCTTTGAAGGGGCGAAACATCAGAAAGATGGGCTTTTTCCGTTAACTGTTTAACATTATTGTACTATTATTTAGCTTTGTTATCAACTACAGTATAGTATTATTTAGCTTTTCTACAGTATAGTACAGAATTTTCTTTTTTTAAAAGTACTGCATATATATATATATATATCACATTGCTTTTGTATATCATTGCAGCATCACCATTAGGCTATTACATTGCTTTTAATCATTTTACTGTCATTATTTGCCTGTTTTTCTTTTCTTTTGATTTTCTTGAATAATTTTAACATAAAAAATCATCAAAAATCAAAGCAAAGATTACTGTAAATGAAATTATTAGCAAATTAAAAGAAAAAATAAAATGAAAAAAAGAAATTTCATTGAATATGACAGAGAGGATCATTTAGTATGTAGCAATTATGGCAGTGCAAATGCATCTCAAACAAGCACCAAATACCAATAAGCATTATATTAATTGCAATCTTTGACTTACGTTGATGTGTAAATAGAGAATTTAATACATCTCCATCAGACAAAATTTTGCACAGCATTTCTATAGTGTTATGGATCATCAGTGTAATTTTTCAATTGTTTAAAATAATAGGACATAGAATTCTCAATATAGGACATGCCATTTTTTTAAGAAGCTATGTGTAAAAAACTAGATTAACAGCTATGAAAGAGGGTCCATAGAAATAAATAAAACTCAAAAGAAGAGTCACAAGGAAAAGAAGGTTAAGAAACACTGATTTAAAAGCTAATAAAATTGATTTAATAATGTTACATTTGAAAATTATAGTTTGTATGTATACAACAGAAAATAGTTTAGCAGGAATATATTTCCTGAATTTACAAAGAGTGCCCATATTTCTGTCAATTAGGCATTTTTCTTGAAAATTACTATATATACAAAAAAAAAAAACAAACTTTAAAAAGTAACAGGAGAAAATCTGTCTAAAATTTTTTTAGTTTTTTCTCCTGTTACTTTTCCTAATTAATTTGTTGCAAATTAAAATCCATTTTTAAAAATTTTTTTCTACACGTCTTTATGCAGTGCATACTACACTTTATTTTTTTTTAATGGAATCTAATTCTAATAATTTTTTGCAATATTTTTGTAATATACAGGTAGTCCTCGACTTATGATGACTCAACTTATTGCACTTATGATGGTCAAAAATTATTATTAAAAATTCTCTAATTCAACTTTGCCACCTGCATATATATATATATATCACATTGCTTTTGTATATCATTGCAGCATCACCATTAGGCTATTGCATATTGTTGAAAGGCAAGCAAAGCCATTAGTCTGATTCACACTTCACACACAATAGCTATTAGTCTGATTCACATTTCTAACTTATCATAGCCTTTGGCATATTAGTTGCTAATCAGCAGTAAAAGTGTTTGTTTCTCTCGTTACAGTTTTTGTATTTCATCATATTGGCATTCAATCAGTTCACAAACCAGTTGTTAAAATTTGTCGGATTCACCAAACTATTTATTAGTGAAAATATAGAATTGGTGATATATAGAAAACAAAAATCATAGTTAAATTCTCATAAGCTTACAGAATGTTTTATAGCATAAATGAAATAAAAGCAATAATAAATTATTATAAGGGTCATGATTACAATTCATTGAAGATCATGGCTAATTATCTGAAAATAGTTGGTTACTGAAATTATGACTCCTTTGAACCACAACTTTAAATGTAAACATGCTACAATAGTGAAAATATGTACTAAAATTGCATACTTTAATATGCAATTTTTAATATGAAATTCACTCTTTCTTGATGCATATTGTATATGAAATCAAATACCAACTTTTGCTTCAAATTTAGAAATTGGAGATATCTTTAGCTTTGTTTATATAGAATATTAACATATGTGCAAAGTGGCAATATTCAAAATTATTAATAGTTCTAATAATATCCAATGGTTTTCATGATTCTGCAAGATTCCAAAATCTGGCCTGGTCAGATCTTCTAAACTTTCAGAAAATAACATCTGAAAATAAATTATCAAAAAAGCTTAATCAAACACAAACATAACAAAAGCACAACCAGAACTAAATAGCAAAAATATGTAAGTGCACTAATAACTAAAAAATTGAATAAATTCAAAACAAGCTAAGTTAAATAATAATAAATAATATATTGAATCCAAAGTGTTAAAAAACCTTAATTTAAACAATAATAAAGCACAAAACAAGTTAGTGATTAAAACTTGTTTAATTAGCAATTCAAAGATCCAAAACAATAATAATTTTATTAATTAAAAATAATAATGAATCCTAAATAATAATTTATTCTACTACCCCAAACTCTGATACAAAAAACAATCACTAAAGCTTTAGACATTCTGCAACTAATCCAAGTAAAGAAGAAATCTTAAGCACTAAGCAGAAATAAAACCTTTATTTCACAAAGGAATGTTTTGGACCATTCACAACTGGTCTACATCAGCTAATAAAGGTTTTATTTTTGCTTAGTGCTTAAGATTTCTTCTTTACTCAAAAAACAATCAATTGTTGATATCACAAAAGAGAAATTGAGAATCACCTAATTCAATTGTAGCAAATTATACCTCACTGCCCTAGTGGCAAACATCTGTTTTTATAGTAATAAGTTTTACAAGTCCTGTGCTTGGTTCATTTACATACAGTCATGCAGCAATTTCAATTTCTAATTTACAGAGAAAACAAAATAATTCATGTCAATAAATTGTTTTGTTAACCCTAGTGTAATAATTCTGAATTAACCTTTAACTTTAATGATTAATTATCAAATCAAGGCTATGGTGCCACTATCTGTTGGGTTAATAATTAATTAATTGAGTAATTCTTAAATTTGAACTAAGATGGTGCTCATAGTGTAATAATTCTGAATTAACCTTTAACTTTAATGATTAATTTTCAAATCAAGGCTATGGTGCCACCATCTGTTGGGTTAATAATTAATTAATTGAGTAATTCTTAAATTTGAACTAAGATGGTGCTATCTAGTAATTAATAATTAGATTATAATTTTTTATATTAATTTTGCTGGAAGTATTTGGTTGAATGTTATTCCTCTAGTTAGTTTCAATTAGAGTATATTATCTGATTTCAGCCAAATCTGTCTGCCCAGAGTTGCCACAAGGGCTTGTGGCTATGTAGATAGCCTGCCTGGGAGAGTGCTAGGATCAGCTTTGTCAGATAAGTTTCCATAATAATTATTACATAAGCTTCTCAAAGTGGAATTCTGCCAGATACCACTGTAGTCTAACTGGTAAAGCATTAGGGCGCTATCCCAAAGATCCCAGTTCGATTCCAGTGTGGTGGCAAAATTTTATTTCAGGAAAATTAATTTAAAAAATTATAAACTAATTATTAATTACTAGGTGGCCACTTTAGCTCAAATTTAAAAATTAATTAATTATTAACTCAACAGATGATTTCACCATAGTTTTAATTTGAAAATTAATCATTAAAATTAAAGTTTAATTCAAAATTATTACACTAGGGATTAATTTGGCTGGAAGTATTTGTTTTAATGTTATTTTCTTAGTTAATTTCAATTAGAATATAAATTGTTTTGTTTTTTATTCTGTAAACAATTATACTCCTAACAAGCTAAAGAGTTAGCCCTGTTGAGAATATATATAGCTTATCTTCCTGTTTGATGTATATATTTGTCTAAATTTCAGTTATATAAGCCTGTTCATCAGTGCCATTGATCACTCTGTATAATATAAATGATAAAAATATAATAATTATAAAAATAATAACATAATAATAATAATAATAATTTGCTTTTTATATAAGTTAATACTTTTTATATAAAGTAAAAAATAAGTATAAAAATAAATTATTATTAATATTGTATATTTTTAGGTATGAATATAAGAATAATTATTAATCCATTTTTTATCAGAATTATTATATTGATTTTATGCATAATTTATATCAATATAATTTTTATTGATATGTATTTGCCACCTGATTTTATATTAATTGATTCTGAAAATGTCATATAGCTCAAAATTGCTTAAGACAAAAACTGCTTTTTTATAGAAGTAATGCATTAAATGAGCATTAATTCTAATTCAAAGTTAAATCTTTAAATAAATAGTTAACCAGTATCTTTTTATTTTGATGATAAAATAAAACTAGTTAAATAGAATAATAACAAAAAAGATTTAATCAGTTATTAAATCTTTTTCTGATATCTGTTTAAGCTGTTTTATCTTGGACGGATCTTCAACCATCATTAGGTATCTGTATCTATTTAGATTGTTTTCCATATGAATGATTAATACAAAATTATCAACAATAAATAGTACTTATTTTTTATTTAATATTGTTATATTATAAAAAAATATATATCAATTCTATTAAATATATAACAATTCAATATATATTCTATAACAAACAGTATTTATCATTGATGATGATATATACTGTTTTTTATTTAAAAAGATTTTTTAATTTTAATTCGAAGAGAACATCTAATTGCAATGCTTATATTATCAGAAATATGAAAATCATTAGTAAATATTATTAATTTTTAATTTAAACAAATCTCTTCCAATTATCAAAATATAATTGTTTTATTTTATATAATAGAGTCCCGATTAATTCTAGTTCTGCATTATCTGAGATGAATTGTCAATCCCCACATTAATTATTTTTTAATTTTTGTAATAAAACAATTATAAATAAAATTAAAAGTATTTTAAATTATGTAATAAAACATTTAATTTTTTTACAATTGTTTTATTACAAAAAATTTTTAAAAATCAACAATTCATTTTCACAGCAGTTCAGTTTTAAATTACACAATGAAAATTATTATATTCAATAAACAAAGTTAACCTGAAAATAAAGTACAATTCACATTAATATATTCAAATCCAGTTTAATAATAATTTTACCAACTTTTCTGTATTATCAAGATTTGAGATTCTTTCAGTTCATATTATCTTGAGTAATCAGGATTCTATTATAAAAATGACTTTCAGATTTATTAATAATAAAATTGTTTATTTTTTTATTTAAAAAATCTTTGCATATACTAAAGCTGTAGACGTTCTGCAACTAATCAGAATAAAGAAGAAATCTTAAGCACTAAGCAGAAATAAAATCTTTATTTCACAAAAGAACGTTTTCGACCATTTATTAGCTGATGTAGACCAGTTGTGAATGGTCAAAAACAGTACTTTGTGAAATAAAGGTTTTATTTCTGCTTAGTGCTTAAGATTTCTTCTTTACTCTTTGTGACCATTTATTAGCTGATGTAGACCAGTTGTGAATGGTCAAAAACATTACTTTGTGAAATACAGGTTTTATTTCTGCTTAGTGCTTAAGATTTCTTCTTTACTCTTTGCATATAATTCAGAGAAAATATTTTAGTGATAGCTCCTCCATTTTGAATTATTAAAAATTTTTCTTATAACATTAATTAAATCATACTTAATGTATACAGTGATTAATCATAGTTTTTTAACATATCTCAGAAAATTTGATATATGTTCAAAAGTTGATTTCAATTGATCAATCATATATATCTGAAATTTATGTAAATTGAAACTGTATAAGTCAAGCAGTGACTATATATAATTTGAATTTATAAATATTGAAATTTAAAATTTAATTAAATTTTCTTTAAAATAGCTTTGGGCAGATCCAGCAGATATTAATATTTTACCTGAATATTCTTGTGATCCACGAGTCATATCAAACTTAATTGATGGAGTATATAGGACCCATGATGACATGCATTTATGGCTTGCACCTTTCACTCCAAACAGTAATCATTATATATATATGATGTTCAAACAATCTGTTAAAATTGCTATGATTAGGATTTGGGTATGTATTCAAATCATATATTATTTAAAAAGCATTAAAAATATTTTTTAATAATTTATAAAAAATATAGATTAACTTAAGATAACTAATTAATTTATGGAAGCCAGAATAAATCTTACTATAAAATATGTTGTTGTTACATTTTTCTTCATTAATCAAAAAATGTAGATTTTATACTATAATAGAAAATTCTAATCATAACATTTATTCCAAACTTTGTGTCAGTAAGAGCTACATACAAGAATCTGAAATACAGGAGAGTCATAATCAGTTTTTTTTTTTTTTTTTTGAGTAATCTTAACAAATGATTTCAAAATTTATTTATCATCTATTTCACATGCATATATTCTATATAAATGCCTATTATTTTTAAGATTAATAAGCAAATTAATAATATATTATGCTTTAAATTAACTAGGAATTGCTTCATATTAACTATTCACTGTTCATGGTACAAAGCTGCATTGAAGGTACTAAAGAGTTGTATGTGCCTCACAAGCCACAATTTGCCCTGGTGAATATATATAATGTTCAAAATCAGAAGACTTCTTTTGCAAGAATATAATAATGTATTCCTAATTTTGAATATTTTAGACATTCAATATTGATTTAAAATAAAAACTGAGATAGGTTTATTATTCAAAAATACTCTTCAGAGAGAATGATTAAATATTTGTAATTTATGTTATAACCATTGAAAGAAATTGGCTGATGCCAAATTTTAAAATATGCTGGATTCTCCTCATGAAAGTGCTGATATAAAAATGTGTTTTTAAGATAGATGGGAGAATATGCAAAGTCACAATATTCAAAATTAGCAATAATTTTACAACTCTGAAAGAGTCCAGAGTCCTGCCTGGCTAGGTTTTCTAAACTTCCAGGAAATAAATTTCAAAAATAAACTAACAAATCTAAATTTAACATTAACATGATAAAAACACAGCTAGAACTTCACATCACAGTTATTAAAATAACAAACAAATGTTGGAATTAAATAACAAAACGACAGTAGTACAACAATAACTAATGAATTGAACATTCAAAAAACAAGTAAGATAAAATAATAATAAAGCAACAAACAATAAATTTATTAATTTGAAATAATAATTAACTTTAAGTAATAATTTAATCTACTATCTTCATACTCTGATTAAAAAAAAAACCGATTGATTGTCAATATCACAAGAAAGAATTGAAAGTCATTAAATACAGTCCACTAATTCTAGACTATACCTCTTGCACCTAATAGATAATAGCTTTTTATAATCTTTTTTATGAGTTGAGTATGGGACTTTTACAAGTCTCATACTCAGTTCATTTACATAAGATTATGCAACAATTTCATTTTCTAATTTACAAATAAAATAATTTATGTCTTCTTTGCAAAGTTGTGAATTCTAACAAACACCAATAATAATAATTATAACTAAACCTAATGGTCTAATGACTCTGCATCCTGAGAGTTCAGCCCTTGAACTCAGGTCTTTTACTACATTCTAAATTAAGTATAATTAAATCCAAAACAATCTAAATCAAAACTTGACGTTTACTTGGCAAAAACAAAATAACTGGAAACTTACAACTAGAAGTATCAATTAAATGTTAGATCAAAAATAATAAACAATGTTAGAAACTTATACTAATAAATTGAATAAATTCTCAAAACAAGTTAAATTAACAAAAAAATAAATTTATTGGACTCAAAACACTAATGACAAAAATATATAAATTTATTAGACTCAAAACACTTACAAAAGTGTTAATAAATAATAAAAAATATAAATTTATTAGACTCAAAACACTTACAAAAGTGTTTAATAACCTTTATTTAAACTTTAATAAAGCACAATGAAATAAAACCACAAAACTTAAAAACACTAATAAAGCAACAATCAATTAATCAACAAAACTTATTTATTCTAACTGAAAGATCCAAAAATCAAGTTATTTATAATAAATATAGCCTTAAATACTACTTAAATTCTAATACCTCCAATATAAACTTCTAGCAATTGTAGATCTTTACAAGAAGTTCAATTGTCACTTAATCAATTTTATCTTGATACCAACACCCCTCTGTTTCATTGGTTGCTTCTGTTTTTATACCTCATGACTTACAATCCCAATCTCGGCTCATTTGCATAAAGTTGTGTCACAATATCAAATTTATTAGCTTACAGAGTAATCAAAACATTGATAAGCGATCATTCTTATATTCTTATATCAGCTCAGTGGTAAAATTTATTTAGATTAGATGACGTTTTACCGAACAAAACATTG
Source organism: Olivierus martensii (assembly GCA_000484575.1). NCBI lineage: Eukaryota > Metazoa > Arthropoda > Arachnida > Scorpiones > Buthidae > Olivierus > Olivierus martensii. The sequence goes on from AYEL01084003.1 coordinate 133,638, forward strand.
ATAAGCGATCATTCTTATATTCTTATATCGGCTCAGTGGTAAAATTTATTTAGATTAGATGACGTCATTAGCCGGGGAAGCTCGGTCAGCAGACGGTTTTCCGTTCCATAACACCTGATTGTGAAATACAGAGACAGATAATGTGCAAAGTAAGGCAACTCTTAAACTAAAATATAATACATTAGATAATATTAAAAATAACAATTAACAATAAACAATAAAAGAGCATAATAAAATAATAAACAGAACAGGTCAAAGTTAACCTCTTCACATTTTTCCTTTTTAACAATAATTATTTCTTGATTATAAATCATCTATGAGACCATTCTATAATTCTTGAATCAGATCAGTGATATTAATTTAGAGTAAATGATGTCATGTAACAAGCACGTTCATTGGGAAGACAACAATTCCATTCCTTAACTCGTAATTTCCAATTGCCTGAATCAGAGAACATGAAATATAAGTTAACTCTTAAACTAAATAAAATACCAAATTAATATAATAAAAATAAAAAATGTTGTAGAAGCATTTGTGAAAATACTTCTACAACAATCTGTCAGTAGTAAATATATTTTATTAAATATTATTTGCTTTATTAAAGATATTTAATTGTTACTTTCTTAAAATGCATATTATAGAAATAACATAGACTACTTCATAAGAATATAACCTTTATATTCAGATAAGTATGACTTATGAGATTCTCTGAAACCAGAATTAAAAAATTTCTAATAGGCTTTCTTAAAATGCATATTATAAAAATAACATAGACTACTTCATAAGAATATAACCTTTATCTTCAGATAAGTATGACTTATGAGATTCTCTGAAACCAGAATTAAAAAATTTCTAATAGGACTATTATTTTGTAATGGAAATTCTATGGCTTTAAAAATAATTTAGAAGAAATAGTAAAAATGTCAACCTAATCTGGACAGTTTCTATTTTTCACTAATGAGATCATGATAGCTTAAGCTTTTCTGTCCAATAATTTAAAACTAAACTGCTTAACACAAAAATTAGTCAGAAATATAAAAATATTTTATTAGTCCTAGTTAATTGGTTGATTGTAGTAGTTACCTCCTGAAACCTAATATCATCTACAGTCAATTCCGCTTAATTGGAACAAGTTGGAACTAATCTATTTTGGCCCAATTAAGTGACTGCCCCAATTAAACAAACTGCAAAGTCGCGAATTCTAACGAATACCAATAATAATAATTATAAACTAAACCTAATGGTCTAATGACTCTGCAAATCCAAAATTCGGCCTGAGCTTAGGTCTTTTGCTACTTTCTAACTTAAATATAATCAAATATAAAACAAATCTTATCAAAATTTAACATCTAATCAGCTGAATCAAAACCGGAACTTATAATTAGAAATATCAAATAAGTGTTAGATCTAAATAACAAAACATTGTTAGAAACTTATACTAATAAATTGAATAAATTCTCAAAACAAGTTGAATAACCAAAAATGTAAATTTATTAGACTCAAAACAATTAGAAAAGTGTAAACAAAGCTTTATTTAAACACTAATAAAGCAGATTCAAATAACCAACAAAACTTATTTGAAATCCAAAAATTCAATTATTCACAAGAAATAAATCTTGAATACTACTAAAATTCTAATACCTCCACCACTGATACAAACATCAAGCAATTGTAGACCTTTACAAGAAATTTGAATGCCACTATTCTAGTTCTAGCTCAATACAACACCTCTCTGTGTCATTGGATATGTAGGCTTTTATACTGAATGATGTACAGTCCCAAGCTTGGCTCATTTGCATAAATTTGCATAACAATGTCAAATTGATTAGCTTACAGAGTAATCAATTCACATCATCCTCTTTACACTTTAATTATATACTGAACAAAACATCGACAAGAGATCGATTAGCTTACAGAGTAATTAATTCACATCATCCTCTTTACACTTTAATTATATACTGAACAAAACATCGACAAGAGATCATTCTTATATTCTCTTATTGGCTAATTGGTAAATCTTATTCAGATTGGATGGCATCACTAACTGAGAAAACTCGTTTGGAAGACGGATTCCCATTCTGTAACACATGATTGCTAACCACTGAGACAGAGAATGTGGAAGTAAATTAACTCTTAAACAAAAATATAATATGTTAAATAATATTGAATATATCGATAAATAATAAAAAGAGCATAATAAAATAACAGACAGGATAGGTCAGAGTTAACCTCTTTACAAAACTAATACTACATTCTAAAATAAAATATGTAATATGAAAGTAAATAAATAAGTAAGTAAAAAATAATAGATACCTATTTTAATGCTTTATTAAACCAAAATACAGAAAATATTTGTACTAAAAATAGTGAAGAAAAAACAATACATACATGATAAATTTTACAATTTCATTTCTTGACATCTTGGCAAAGATTTAAAAATTTTAAATAAAATCAATACTGTAAATGAGTATTGCTAGGTACAATACAGTATATAGTAATGGCAGACTCTTAAGCAGATGCATAAATTACCAGATGCACAATGATAGATAACTGATTTGCATCACGCTAGTATTGCCAAATATTAGTGCATGTAGTATTGACATACTTTCGAAAAATCCCTAAAATATGTCAAAAATTGCTAATTATCCTGTTTTGCTATTGTCCCAATTAAGTGAAATGTTGTTCCAATTAAGCATTTAAATTATGTATTAGTTTATTAGGAAATTCTTTTTTGCTACTGTCCCAATTAAGTGAAATGTTGTTCCAATTAAGCATTTAAATTATGTATTAGTTTATTAGTTTGGTTTCTGTTCCCAATTAAGCAGGAGTCAACTGTATATCCTTCACAATATTTAGTCTTTTGTACATTTATATATTAACAACAGTTTATACATATTACAGTGGGTGATTGGTTAACGAACATAATTCGTTCCAAGACAATGTTTGTTATCCGAATTGTTCATTAACCGATCGTTGATTTACCTTAGGTTTTTATGGGAATTTGATCAATTCATTCCGGAGACCCAAAAAAACATAAATTCTGAATTGTTCATTAACCGATCGTCGATTTACCATAGGTTTTTATGGGAATTTGATCAATTCATTCCGGAGACCCAAAAAAACATAAATAAAAAATTATATAATTCACTACATTTATTTATATGTAATAACAATAATATATATATATACATAATCTTGCTTATGTAATTTCTTACTACGTTTATTTATATGTAATAACAATAATATATACATACATAGTCATGCATTTTCATTTATATTGATAAAGAATCTGTATCGATTGCTTTTCTCTCTCCTTCAGGATTTTTTGGAAGTGATTAACAGCATTGTCGTGGTAGAGATCCCCAAGCCTATTGAATCAACTTGGTATGGGTGCCATTAAGACCAAAAAATTGAAAAATCTTTCTCTTACCTTTAATATATCTTTTATTTATTTTACGTTGTCTCTGAGTTCATTTTAATCGAGAAAAATTACCGTACTTCCATCCTTACCCATAAGTCCACAAACGCGCAAGGTCTAAGCCTGTCATTCCGTTAGGTTAGTTATGTACTTCCATCCTTACCCATAAGTCCACAAACGCGCAAGGCCTAAGCCTGTCATTCTGTTAGGTTAGTTAAGCCGAAATATCTTCATGGAATATTTTTATCTGGAGGTGGCCACTTATAGAGCTGCCATCATCACAGGCTGACCAACACCCATGATGGAGTCTATCGGAAGGATGGGTTTCAATGGGCCCGGCCCAGATCCCTTCTGAAAAATTGGAGGAGTGGGACCCCCGGATCCTCTCAAGCCACAGCTTTACCATGCAGCCATTGGGCGACCTGTCATTCCGTCAGTCCCACAGTTTGTTCTGTGAAGTGTTCATTATCCAAACATAAAAAAATCTTTCGAAAAAATGTTCATTATCCGAACTGTTTGTTAACCGATCACCCACTGTATTTTTTAATAGATTTAACTTTTCTTTTACATAATATACAAACAAAATCCATAAATTATTGAAAAATCTACTGGCAATTACAATATTATACCAATAAAACAATTTTTTTTTGTCTTCACAGATTTAATTAAATAAACAAGTATTATATAATATAATGCTATTAGGAAGAGAGAGAGCTTCAGTGGGAAAGAAATGTAGTTGAAATGACAATATAGACAATGGCACTCTTGCTTCCTTTTTCTTTTACAATTGCTTCTCAAATTATGAACATCTTAGTTAGGAATATTTGTACTTACAAATGTGAAATTTCATTTTTAAATTTCAGAAACTTTTTAAGAATTTCAAATATTATGATAGCAGAATGCTCTAGTAACTAATACAATATAAAATTATTCAATTAACATATTATAGTATTTTAAGATGGTTATGATTATAGTGGATTCTTAATTTTATGAACTTACATAGTGATAGAATACTCTAGTAACTAATACAATATAAAATTACTCAATTAACATATTTATAGTATTTTAAGATGGTTATGATTATAGTGGATTCTTAATTTTATGAACTTACATAAATCTTCAAAAAGTTCATAAAATTAAGTTTGTAAATGGGAATAGCATTAAAACACTAAAAAATGCAATTTTTCAGTCACTTTTAATTGTTAGAGATTCCAAAAAAAATCACTAATTTTTGTTTGGTTTATAACAGTACTTCAATAAATGTATAATTCCATAGAAATAATGCTGATAAGCGAATTGTTATCTGCTTCAAAAAAATGATAATCATGGCAGCCATTCTGTAATTCCTTAATTGTAGATCTTGGGATGGCTTCATCACATTGTTTTTCCTTGTCAGATTATCCTATAGCATTCACATTCAACATTTGTTTAATAATTTCATTATTGGATATTTTTTTCTGTGCAGGGCTGTATATTTTTGTCTACATTCAGAAAATTCTGAAAAGTCACATCTTCAGAAATTTGAAATTCCTTTGACAAAGTTCCTGCATCAAGGCTTCATCTGTATTGGGATTGGAATCACTCTCGGAGATTTTTTGTACTGTAATTGATTTATCTAACAAATCCTGCATGTGAAAATGAATTAGCAATCATTGCTTGGGAGTGTAAGGGTCTAGAATTACCCCCTGAACGGAGACGGAGTCGGGGAAAATTCCAAGGAAGGTGGGAGATCGAGCGTGGGACGTCTGTACCTTGTTACTCCACCTCGATTTTTTTCGGCGGTCGCGATTAAGACAAATTAACAGAAACAAGAGATAGAAAGGAATTGAATGAGGGAGAAAAACACCTGTCAAAATAAACATATCGAGTCGATGGCGACACAGCGCGTTGTATTTCGATCGTCGGGTGGACTCTTGTCCCCCATATCAATAAATTTTGCTGAGAATGTTTCTCAGGTGTCCGACGAATAGTCGCGAATTCGACACCCATCTCGACGAATGTTCGAGAAATAAACATCATCTTTCCCATCCCGGGAAAAAGGTGAACGAAAAGGTCACAGGATTTAAGAGCTAACTTTGCCTGGGGACCAGTGCACTTGTTCTCCAGTTCATCCATCGGAAAGGATACAAAAATCTTTTGTCCAACACATCTGCTCCTTCCCGTCTCGTAACGTCTCCTACTTGCTTTCGCAACCACCATCAATTGTGCGATAGCGATTGCCGAACACAAGTGTCCATACAATTAGTGTGGATAAATGCCAATCTGTCTATTTATCAGAAAGGATACAAAAATCTTTTGTTCAACACATCTGCTCCTTCCTGTCTCGTAACGTCTCCTACTCGCTTTCGCAACCACCATCAATTGTGCGACAGCGATTGCCGAACACAAGTGTCCATACAATTAGTGTGGATAAATGCCAATCTGTCTATTTTAAATTCTTCAAAATCGTCAGGAAATGAACCTGCATCGTCCGTGTTGAATCACATAACCTGGACTAAAGACTGTGGATTTGGACTAGAGACTATACTAAGTGAAGAACTCTGTCAACTCCTCGAGAAGTTCGTAAATTATTTGTAGTAGTTGACGTGGATCTAAACAATACAGGTATCTCTCTTTCTGTTGTGGAACTCTGTCAACTCCTCGAAAAGTTCATAAATTATTTGTAGTAGTTGACGTGGATCTAAACAATACAGGTATCTCTCTTTCTGTTGTGCGCAACGATTGTAAAAGTCATCATGTACAAGTCTCTAAATAAAGAAGCTGTTGAATTTTAATTCAACGTAGTCTCGTCTCCGTTGTTGAATCCACTCGTTACTCATCCTTACCTGAAACATGCCGTTTACCACTCTAGGCCAAACGCTTGTCATATCGACACTGGTCCCGTATAGCCGCTTCCTCCACAGGAGATGTTATTCCATATTCACTAATTGACAAAATCTCATAGTGTTTTTCAAGTTCCTGGTTCAGAATAATCCATTTCAAAAGCATCTGCCTATATTTTCATTTAAAACAATGAATGATATCCTGATCCATGGGATACAAAACTGAAGTAACATTTGGTAGAAGGAACTCAATCTAGATTGCCTGAAGCCCCAATAACTTCAATATGAGCAGTGTAGTTATCTACTACAAAGAGAATTTTTCATTTATTTTCTGAAAAATATTGGTTCAACTTTCTCAACCACTTTTCATAAATCTCACTGAACATCCACACTTTTTTGTTCACATAGTATCTTGGCTTTTTATATTTTCCAATAAATAAAAGTGGGAGTTTCCCTGAACCAGCCATGTTGGCTCCAAACAATATTGTAATTCTTTGTTTAGCTCTTTTCCCACTGTTGCATGGTCACCTTAAAAATCAATGTTTTTTTTTCTAATAGAATGTGGATAAGAGTGGTTTGTTTTTTAAACCACTCTTATCCACAATAAAACACTTCTGGCAAATATTCAGAAAGTAGAAACTTTAATCTTCTTTCCATTCATTAATGATAAATATATCTACTGCTGCATTTTCTCCACAAACTTTCAGAAACTCAGACCATGCTACAACTTAAACTTTTACAACCAACCCATCTGATCCCTTGAAATCTTTTAAGTTCACTTGTGAGGCTAACAATTTGGACTGTTCCTTCAGGAGATTTCTATTGATGGGGATATTTTTGCTTCTCATTTTTTGCAGCCAAGCAACTAGCACCTTCTCCACCTCTGGAAACTTACTTCATGGAAATATTTTCAAGAAGGTGTGACTCTACTTTGGTATTTGTGGTCAATTCACTGAGTATTTTTTTGCCCATTCTGCCTAATCTTTTGTTGGGCTTTAATAATCGTAACCAAATATTTTAGCTAAATTAATCTCTAGTGGAATAATTAGGAATTATTGGGGGTTAATTTGACTAGAAATATTTGGTTTAACTTGATATTATTCCCCTAGTTAGCTTCTATCAGAGTATATTTAATAATCATATTCAGAGAATTCTTTAAGATCCATATTTTTTGGAGATTTCAGTCTTTAATCAATATGTGAGCATCCACTTCTTTTAAAATTTTTTTCTTGCCGTTCACAGACAAGCATATTCTCTTCCTTTTACTTGATAATCATTTGTAAATTGAAATTTATTGTACAGTATATAAATGAAAAGACAAACAACACATAAATTATCAATTTTTAAAATTTTTTTCTTGCATTCACAGACAAGCATATTCTCTTCCTTTTACTTGATAATCATTTATAAATTGAAATTTATTGTACAGTATATAAATGAAAAGACAAACAACACATAAATTATCAATGTCAAAATGGATGTGATTGCAGGGTGATTAAAGAGTAATTTTACAATGGCCATTAACAAGTCCATTAAAAACCATTTTAAATGGAAAATTAAACAAAAAAAATTTAAAGTTCACAACTTAAAATTAATGAGCTATAAAATTTTTTTAAAATTTAACTCTTTAAATTAAAAAATTTTATATTTCTGTTTAATTTTCAATTATTAACGAACTTGACAATGGTCACTATTAAATTACTTTGGAATCACTCTATACTTTAGTGCACAGTATTAAAATGTTCTACAGGACAATCCCAGACGTGTGTAGCCAATAATTTTCAGGCAAAAACAAATTCCTTTGCTATGATCCCTCCCTCCCTCGGACTTGACAATGGTCACTATTGAATTACTTTGGAATCACTCTATACTTTAGTGCACAGCATTAAAATGTTCTACAGGACAATCCCAGACCTGTGTAGCCAATAATTTTCAGGCAAAAACAAATTCCTTTGCTATGATCCCTCCCTCCCTCTCCCTTGTAACCTATTAGATGTGCTATCAGCTTTGATTGTGGAGGCAAATTTCTGTCACTCTTCCTTATCAACTTGAGAGGTCCGAAGTAACCAGTTTGGGAAAATTCCACCCTCCTTCATTAAATTTAGTGTCCAAAGGAAGAGAAAGTGAGGAAATTAAGTTTGTAAAAAAGAAAGAATGTATAAATTTGTTTCATAAATCAGAGTGGAAATTAACAGTATTTCTAGGGGATACTTTTAGGGACCAATAATTTGTAAAAATGTGTAGTTTGTAAATTGGAGATTCATAAAAATGTGAATCTACTGTATAACAAAAATCATCATTTTATAATTGGAACTTTTCATTCAAATCTGTAAAATAAAAACTTCTAATTGGTCCAATTCTGAAATATTAATATATTACAAAAATACAGATATAAAGTTATTTCAGTACTTTTGGAGGCAGAATAACAACAGTAACCGAGTTACAAACAAAACTTACATATGAATTAAATTCATAATTCAAGAAGCACTTGTATATGAAATATTTAGCAGTTAATTTTATTTGAAATAGAATATTTAAATGAATATTTTAATATCCATTTAAAATATACTTTTTAAATGCATAACTAGCAAATCACTCATCAAGATCTCTCTGCATTTCATTAATAATTATTGCATACTTGATGTGAAAATTATATTTTATGTTTGCATTTTTTTTCATATCATATGAGGTTGTTTCTTTTTAATTCTGCTGATAAAATTTTATTCTATTTGAAAATAGTGTATTTGCTCTTTTTCTCATTATGAACTTAAGAAAAGAACCACTACTATAAATCATTAACATGTTTTTATAATAAATCATTTAAAATAATAATAATCCCTTGTAATTTATTAGATGTACTATCAGCGGGGTCTGGAAAATTCGCCTCCTGCATTTCGCCTCCGACAATTCGCTCCCAGGACGTTTTGCCCCCGGATCATTTCGCCCCTGGAACATTTCGCCCCCAGCACATTTCACCCCCGTGTAGATAATGAATAGGCTACAAAATTGCAAATAATACACCAAGCTTTTAATGATTCTAATTTATTTTATTTTAATATAATATATACACATTATTATTGTTTAAAACTCGAATTTATATGCAATACCTCTAAGGCAATCAATCAGAATATGATTTTGAAAAAGTTCGACTATTCTTTTGATATGCATTAGTTCATTCTGCATTTTAAGTTAGGAGATAAACTAAAAACCGAACTATTGTTGGCTACAGACAACACAAAATCAACAGACGAAGAACCAACCCCAATGAAAAGTAACTCCTCGCGATATTCAATTCGCATTGCGAGTTTC